>CM076582.1:289448752-289514288 GCA_034641835.2 Pinus albicaulis
TTCTTTCATTGTTAATGTTGTTTGTTGTTGTATGTTTTTTTGTTTCATTTTATAATACTTTATAATCACTTGTGAAAGTAGTAGTAACTTACACATATAGTGGATTTTCGGACTCCCTTCCAAAAAATATCACATTGAAGATTGGTGACTCCCCACTCTTTTTCTCTAATACTTGTTGTTTATATGGCTTCCTTCTCTATCAAATTCATTTTATATTTTATTTTAAACCTCTATTCATAATATAATATCCTCCATTCAACCTCTAGTTGATATAATGTGTCATTGTTTAATTACATAGATGAACTGCATGACTTTCGAAGAAATAAATGCAAAGATATGACAACCATTATTTCCATACTGTTGTGAAACCAGCTCCAAAAATTTAATAAAAGAGAGATCAACGCCTTAGAAATCAGCCACTTTGAGGGGGAAACCTCTAATACATTACATAAACGAACAATTATTGGATGATACAAATGACAAAACCTCCTTTCTATATATAGGAGTACATGGGGCCACAATGTAATCATAGCCGACCTAACAATAATAATTTAAGGGCACAATAATAAAAATATGGGGCTTACAGGGGTACAACAATAACAATAAGGGGGTTACACTAACAACAATAAGGGACCATACTAGTAATATAGGGACCTAACATGCTCCTCTCCTTCAAAAAAGTGTTGTCCTCAATGCTTGAGTAGCTCCGGGTTCTTTTGTATAAAATTCTCATTCTCCCATGTAGAATCTTCAGTGGGTATGTTCTTCCATTTGATGAGATACTCTGAAATTGATCAATTTCGTAGTTGTCGAGTTCTTGTTTCTGTGACTGCTTCAGGTTCCAATATGGTTTTTCCTTCCTCATCAAGTTCTGGAAATATTGTTTGAACTCGAATTTTGTCCTCTATAACCTTTTTTAAACATGAAACATGGAAAACTAGATGCACTTGCGAAGAATCAAGAAGCTCCAATTTGTATTCCATAGTACCAATATTTTGCAAAACCTTGTAAGGACCATAGTACTTTGGCGATAATTTATTATCCTTCTTAGCTTGCTTGAGGGACATTTGTTTGTCTGGTTGTATCCGTAAAAATACCCAGTCTCCCACATCAAAACTTCTCTCACTGTGATGTTGATTTTCCTGTTGTTTCATTCGATTTTGTGCCAAAATTTAGGTTATCCTTTAAGAGTTTGAGAACTTCTTGTTGATGCTCGATGTGATCCTCCACTACTTGAACCCTAGCATTTTCCCTTAAACAAGATGTGATGGATGGTGGATGATATCCATAAAGTGCCATAAATGGGGTCATTTTTGCTGCAGTATGGAAGGAAGTGTTATACCACCATTCAGCGAGAGGTAACCACTTGACCCATTGTGCTTTCTTATCAGATACAAAACAACGAAAATATCCTTCCAAACATTTATTTACTATCTCTGTTTTACCATCAGGTTGAGGATGATAAGATGAGTTGTGAGCTAGTTGAGTACCCAAACAAGAAAATAATTCTGTCCAAAAATTTCTTGTAAAAATGGGATCTCTGTCACTTACAATAATCTTCGGGTTTCCATGTAGCTTTTGAATTGTTTCCATAAATGCAGTAGTAGCAACTATACTCACTTTAAATGGATGAGATAATGCACAAAAGTGTGCATACTTGGTAAGTCTATCAACTGCCACCCTGATGACACTCCTTTCTTCGGACTTATGTAAACCTGTGATAAAATCCATTGAAATCTCCTCCCAACGTTGACTTGGAATGGATAAATGTTGTAGAAGACCCAGGGTCTTAATTGTCTCAACTTTATTTTGCTGGAAAACCAAACATTCCAACACAACTTTTGAATATCAAATTTAAGGCCATCCCAAAAAAATTCTTTCTTCACCCTGTAGTAAGTTTTTAAAAATCCTGAGTGTCCTCCTAAAGGAGAAGTGTGCAATTCCAAAAGAATATTTGGTTTTAGTTGGGAATTCTTGAAAATATATAAGCGATCTTTGTACCATAAGGAATCATTTTTCCAACTAAATGTATCTGATCAACTAGGATCTTACTACAACTTTTGACTGAGAGTCCAAACTTCTTCGTCCTTCTTCCATTCATCCCTTGCTTTGGTTATCCAATTTGGTTGGATAATTTCAATTTCACAAAGCAATGCTTACACCTCTTCATCCTTTCTTGAGAGTGAATCTACCACAAAATTTAGCTTCCCTTTTTTGTAGACGATTTCAAAGTCATAACCTAACATCTTTGTGACCCATTTCTGCTGCTCTTCTGAAGATAGTCTTTGTTCCAAAAAGTGTTTAAAACTATCACGATCAGTTTTTACCTTCAAGTGTCTTCCCATTAGGTAAGGTCTCCATTTCTTTAGTGCATGTTGTATTTCCAACATTTCCTTCTCTTAAATAACATTTTGTAAATAATTTCCTTTGATTTAACAACTTTCAAAAGCAATGGGTCTTCCTTCTTGTGTTAAAAAAACACCAATTCCATTTATTGAGGCATCACATTCCACAATAAAGGCCTTAGTTGCTTCAGGAGTCCATGAAAATGCATCTTTCTTCAATAATGTTGTTAGAGGTGCTGCTATTCTCCCATAATTCTTAAAATTTTTGCGATAATACCCTGTTAACCTGAGAAATCTGCGAAACTGTGTTATGGTTGTGGGGACTTTCCATTCCTTAATGGCTTTAATTTTGTTATGGTATACCTTAACAACCTCATGAGATACAATATGACCCAGATATTCCACCTCTTGTAATCCAAAGAAACATTTGGATGTTTTGCATATAATTGTTTCTCCTCCAATAGTTTGAGCACCCCGTCAACATGTTGAACATGATCTTTCCAAGACCTGTTGTAGATTAGTATATCATCAAAAAATACTGGCACAAATTTTCTAAGGAAGGGTTTGAAAATGGAATTCATTAACCGTTGAAATATAGAAGGTGCATTGGTAAGGCCTAAAGGCATGACCAAAAATTCATAATGACCCTCATGAATTCAAAATGATGTTTTCATAATATCTTCAGTCTTCATTCTAATTTGATGATATCCTAAATGAATATCCAACTTGGTAAAATAAATTGCTCCATGTAATTCATCCAATAATTCATCTATCACAGGAATGGGAAATTTATCTTTAATAGTGATCTTATTGAGCTCCCTATAATCCAGACACATGCGCCATGATCCATATTTCTTGTGCACCAATACTACTAGAGCAGAGAAAGAACTTTGACTAGGTTGAATTATACCAACCTCTAACATTTCTGCAATCATACGTTTAATTTCACTCTTTTGGACATAAGGATATCTGTAAGGCCTGATTTTTGGAGGAACACTTCTTGGAATAAAATGAATAGCATTATCATGATCACGAATAGGTGGGAGTCCTTTGGGAGTATCAAACACCTTGGAATGATTGTCCAATACTTTTTGAAGATCTGGAGAAATAGATGATTTTGATGTTGGAACTTCTAGTGAGCATAATTGTGCAATTACACCCCGTTGTTCTTTCTTCAAAAGATTTGTCATGAAATTATAGCTTATTATCTTTCCTGGATTCCTTGTGATACCCCATAATTCAATTTCCTTTCCTTTCGAAATTTTTTTCAAGAAAAGTTCTTGAAAATTAAAATCTACTGTCCCCAAATATTGTAACCAGTGTGCTCCTAGTACAACATCAGCACCTCCCATTGGGATGGAAAGCATTGGACTATTAAATACATATTCCCCCATGGCTAGTGTTAGGTCCCTTTATTACTAGTATAGTCCCTTATTGTTGTTAGTGTAACCCCCTTATTGTTATTATTGTACCCTTGTAACCCCCATTTTGTTATTATTGTGCCCTTAAATTATCATTTTTAGGTCGGCTAGGATTACATTGTGGCCCACTAGGATTACATTATGGCCCCATGGACTCCTATATATTAGAAAGGAGGTTTTGTAAGTTGTATCATCCAAGAATTGTTCATTTATGTAATGTATTGGAGGTTTCCCCCTCGAAGTGGCTCATTTATAAGGCGTTCATATCTCTTTTCTTCTTCTTTTTGGAGCTGGTTACACAACATTTGGTATCAGAGCTTTGGATTCTAGGGTTTCGCTGCTCCAAACAAGTCATCATGGAATTTTCGCTATAACGTTTTTTCTACGAAGTTTCAGAAGTTGATATTTTTAGGGTGCGAAGCCAAAATCTTGAGGAAGATTGTATAAAAATTTCAGATTTTGGTTCGTACTATTTTCGGAGATATGATCTGTGGAAGTCAGGTATTTTTTCAGGCTCCTAAACAGGTCATCGTGGCATTTGTGCTATAAATGTTTTTCTACGAAGGTTCAGAATCTGAAATTCATATGGTACGAAGATGAAATCCTGAGGAAATTCTTCAAAATATTTCAGAGCTTGGTTCGCAATATTTTTGGAGATATGATCTGTGGAAGGTAGTGCTTTTTCAGGCTCCTAAATTTCATCTCAAAGAGGTGATCGTGGGAAAAATTAAATAACTCTCTCTCTGGGGATTGGATTGGAGTGCCGTAAGAATAGGTCACAAGTACACAACATGTAGTTTCTTGGCTATCAATTTCAGAGACAAAGGACAAAACAGTGACATGTGGCAAGTCGTACAAGTTCGCTCTACTAAACCAGTCCAAAATTAGGTCATTGTGGGAGATTGGACACAACTTTGCCTTGGAGAATCCAAATCAGGTCAGACCTTTGGAATTTGAAAGAAGCTTCAGAGGGCTACTACAGGGCTGAATTTCAGATATCTAAGATTTTCAATTACAGAGATAATCCAATTTCAATATTGAGCTCCTCAAAAGCAAGAAAAAGGTGTGTATTTGTTTTTCTGAATTGCATAAGTCTTGTTTGAAGAATCAATTTGAATTGATTACAAGGGCATATCAGTGTTGGGTTCTAAAATATGCCTCATAAAAATAATTCAACACCCATTAAGCCTTCAGAAGGGTCTACTATGACTCATGAAGATGAAGAATTGCAACATGATCTATCAAAATTACAAGAGCAAGTGCAACAAATTTCACTCTCGCAAAGAGCAACAAAAAATGAAATGGAAGTTTTGAAAAAATGCGTGGAAGAGAAGATGGATGGCATGGAAGCTAAGATGGAAAACATGAAGAATGATCTAAAAAAAAGGCATATCAGTATTGGGTTCTAAAATATGCCTCGTAAAAATAATTCAACACCCATTAAGCCTTCAGAAGGGTCTACTATGACTCATGAAGATGAAGAATTGCAACATGATCTATCAAAATTACAAGAGCAAGTGCAACAAATTTCACTCTCGCAAAGAGCAACAAAAAATGAAATGGAAGTTTTGAATAAAGGTGTGGAAGAGAAGATGGATGGCATGGAAGCTAAGATGGAAAACATGAAGAATGATCTAAAAATAGACATCGAAGGTTTGACAAAGTTGATACAAGAACAGTTTCCTAATGGTGAAAAGATAGTAGAAGAACCTCATGATGAGAACAAAATCAATGTTAATTGTGATTTGATAAACTCTAATGTTGGCGGGAAGAACCACCATATTCCAAAAATGGATATGAGGAAGTTTGATGGAAAGGATCCTGTAACATGGATACTATAGATGGAGCAATATTTTGATCTCCATAATGTGCAAAACACACAAAAGGTACGCATTGCAACTTTACATTTAGAACAAAATACATTTGTATGGTATCGATGGCTTTGCTCCCGTAAAAAAATTGTCACTTGGTCAATTTTTTACGGAGGAAATGATAGCACATTATGAGGATACAAAGAGCAACACCTTCTTTAGCCAATTGATAAATCTCAAACAAAAGGGTTTGGTGGGGGAGCACATTGAGGACTTCCAAAAATTGAATATAAGGGTAACTGATATTTCAGAGGAACACGGGATTGATCTCTTCATTGGCACTTTAAAGGATAACATCCAACATGAAGTTCGCGTTTTGGAACCTGATTCATTGGAGAAGGCATTCAGGTTGGCAAGAAAAATTGAATGTAAAATTATGGCGACAAGGAAGCCTACCACTCACTTCTATAAAGAAGGAAGTGTTACTACGCCTAGATTTCCACAACCTACAAGGTTGACACCACAACAATTGGAAGAAAAAAGAGCAAAAGGGCTTTGCTACAGTTGTGATAGAAAATACACTAAAGGTCATAAGTGTGCTGAGAAGAAATTATTTTACATAGATTGTGAAGAGGAAGAAGAAAATGAACAAGAAGAAGATATACACCTGGAACCAGCCCTAGAAGAGGAAGAAATGAATCCGACCATATCGTGTAATGCACTGGCAGGAATTACCACTCCTCAAACTCTCAAGATACAAGGAAAAATCAAGAAGAAAAAGGTAATAGTGTTGATTGATTCAGGTAGCACCCATAATTTTATTCATTATAAGGTAGCCAAGGAATTAAATTGTTTCCTATACCCAGCACCTGAATGTCAAGTGATGGTTGCAAATGGAGGAACTATAAATTGCTCTGGAAAATGCCATAATATCAAGCTAACCATGGGGGAATATGTATTGACTAGTCCAATGATTTCCATTCCTATGGGAGGTGCTGATGTTGTACTAGGAGTACAATGGTTACAATCTTTGGTGACGATAGCTTTTAATTTTCAAGAACTTTTCTTGAAATTTTTTTCAGAAGGAAAGGAAGTCGAATTACGGGGTATTGAAGGGAAGCCATGAAGGATAATAAGCTCTAATGTCATGACAAAGCTTCTAAAGAAAGAACAACGAGGCGTAATTGCACAATTATGCTCACTAGAAGTTCCGACATCAAAATCATCTATTTCTGTAGATCTCCAACAAGTCTTGGACAATCATTCCAAGGTGTTTGAAACTCCCAAAGGACTCCCACCTATTCTTGATCGTGATCATGCTATTCATTTGATTCCAGGAAGTGTTCCTCCAAACATTATGCCTTATAGATATCCTTACTTCCAAAAGAGCGAAATTGAACGTATGATTGCAGAAATGTTAGAGGTAGGTATAATTCAACCTAGTCAAAGTTCTTTCTTTGCTCCTGTAGTATTGGTACACAAGAAGGATGGATCATGGCGAATGTGTCCAGATTATATCGAGCTCAATAAGCTCACCATTAAAGACAAATTCCCCATTCCTGTGATTGATGCATTGTAACACATTTTAGAGGCCTGTAGCCGCCACATCTCTTCTCAGAGATAGCTACCAGCGCCCTAGCTAGTTTTATTTCCATTCTGTCTGTAAGCAAAATTCAGTTCGTTGATATTAATGAAATGAAGTGTTATTTCCGCTGCATCTCTGTATTTATGTTTATATGTTTATTCTGTTGCGTTCCTGCATAAATCCGGATCACGTTTGGCCTTATCAATGCACCTTCTACATTTCAAGGGTTGATGAATTCCATTTTCAAACCCTTCCTTAGAAAATTTGTGTCGTATTTTTTGATGATATACTAATCTATAGTAGGTCTTGGAAGGATCATGTTGAACATGTTGACAGGGTGCTCAAACTATTGCAAGAGAAACAATTATATGCAAAAGCATCCAAATGTTTCTTTGGAGTACAAGAGGTGGAATATTTGGGTCATATTGTATCTCACGATGGTGTTAAAGTAGACCCTAACAAAATTAAAGCCATTAAGGAATGAAAAGTCCTGACAACCATAAAGAAGTTGCGAGGATTTCTCGGGTTAACAGGGTATTATCGCAAGTTTGTTAATAATTATGGGAGAATAACAGCACCTCTAACAACATTATTGAAGAAAGATGCATTTTCATGGACTCCTGAAGCAACTAAGGCCTTTGAACGTCTTAAAAAGGCAATGTGCCTAGCACCGGTCTTAGCTATGCTGGACTTCATAAAAACCTTTATTGTGGAATGTGATGCCTCAGGAAATGGAATTGGTGCAGTTTTAATGCAAGAAGGAAGACCCATTGCTTTTGAAAGTCGTCCAATCAAAGGAAAGTATTTACATAAACCTATTTATGAGAAGGAAATGTTATCAATATTGCATGCACTAAAGAAATGGCGAACTTACCTAATGGGAAGACACTTCAAGGTAAAAACTGATCATGATAGTCTTAAACACTTTTTGGAACAAAGACTATCATCAGAAGAGCAGCAAAATGGGTCACAAAGATGTTGGGTTATGACTTTGAAATAATCTACAAAAAAGGAAAGCTTAATGTTGTTGCAGATGCACTCTCAATAAAGAATGAAGAGGTGGAAGCATTGCTTTGTGCCATTTCTATTATCCAACCAGATTGGATAACCGAAGCAAGAGATGAATGGAAGAAGGACAAAGATGTTTGGACACTCATTCAAAAGTTGCAGCAAGATCCTAGTACATCTGATACATTTAGTTGGAAAAATGATTCCTTATGGTACAAAGATCGCTTATATCTTTGTAAGAATTCCCAACTAAAACAAAATATTCTTCAGGAATTGCACACTTCTCCTTTAGGAGGACACTTAGGATTTTTAAAAACTTACCACAGGGTGAAGAAAGAATTTTTTTGGGATGGCCTTAAATCTGATATTCAAAATTTTGTGGCGGAATGTTTGGTTTTCCAGCAGAATAAAGTTGAGACAATTAAGACCCCGGGACTTCTACAACCTTTATCCATTCAAAGTCAACATTGGGAGGAGATTTCAATGGATTTTATCACAGGTTTACCTAAGTCCGAAGGAAAGAGTGTCATCATGGTGGTAGTTGATAGACTTACCAAGTATGCACACTTTTGTGCATTATCTCATCCATTTAAAGCAAGTACAGTTGCTACTACATTTATGGACAGAATTCAAAAGCTACATGGAAGCCCAGGGTTATTGTGAGCGACAGAGATCCCATTTTTACTGGAAATTTTTGGACGGAGTTATTTTCTTGTTTGGGTACTCAATTAGCTCATAGCTCATCTTATCATCCTCAATCTGATGGTCAAACTGAGATAGTAAATAAATGTTTTGAAGGATATCTTCGTTGTTTTGTATCTGATAAACAATCACAATGGGTCAAGTGTTTACCTCTCGCTGAATGGTGGTATAACACTTCCTTCCATACTGCAGCAAAAATGACCCCATTTATGGCACTTTATGGATATCATCCACCATCCATCACATCATATTTAAGGAAAAATTCGAAGGTTCAAGCAGTGGAAGATCACATCGAGCATCAGCAAGAAGTTCTCCAACTCTTAAAGGATAACCTGAATTTGGCACAAAATCGAATGAAACAACAGGCAGATCAACATCGTAGCGAGAGAAGTTTTGTTGTAGGAGATTGGGTATTTTTACGGCTACAACCATACAAACAAATGTCCCTCAAGCAAGCAAAGAAGGATAATAAATTATCGCCAAAGTACTATGGTCCTTACAAGGTGTTGCAAAAGATTTGTACTATGGCATACAAATTGGAGCTTCCTGCTTCTTCGCGAGTACATCCAGTTTTCCATGTTTCATGCTTAAAGAAGGTTATAGGTGAAAATCTTCCAGTTCAAACAATATTGCTAGAACTTGATGAGGAAGGAAAAATCATATTGGAACCTGAAGCAGTCACGGAAACAAGAACTCAATAGCTACGAAATCGATCAATTTCAGAGTATCTCATCAAGTGGAAGAACTTACCCACTGAAGATTCTACATGGGAGGATGAGAATTTTATACAGAAGCACCCAGAGCTACTCAAGCGTTGAGGACAACACCTTTTTGAAGGAGAGGGGCATGTTAGGTCCCTATATCACTAGTATAGTCCCTTATTATTGTTAGTGTAACCCCCTTATTGTTATTATTGTACCCTTGTAACCCCCATTTTGTTATTATTGTGCCCCTAAATTATTATTGATAGGTCGGCTAGGATTACATTGTGGCCCACTAGGATTACATTATGGCTACATGGACTCCTATATATAGAAAGGAGGTTTTGTAAGTTGTATCATCCAATAATTGTTCATTTATGTAATGTATTGGAGGCTGCCCCCTCGAAGTGGCTTATTTCTAAGGCGTTGATATCTCTTTTCTTCTATTTTTGGAGCTGGTTACTCAACAATACAATCATAATGATTATTTATTCACCTTTTGTATATAAAAATTAGGATAACGATCACCTCCCTTAAATGTTCTTGATCTAAGATACTTGTTAATATTTTCCCAACTTGCTCGAGAGGGTTTCTTAAGTCCATAAAAGCCCTTCACCAACTTACTGAATTTTATTTTTATTAAACTACAAATCCTTCGAGATATTATCACTTCTGCTTGTAAATCCTCATTCATGAATGCACTTTTAACGTCCATTTGGTGTACTTGTTGTCTAAACCATGTTACAATATCTAACAACATTTTGATTGAAATTAATTTTGTAGTAAGAGCAAAAGTTTCCTCATAATAAATACCTTATTTTTGTGAATATCCTTCATAACTAGCTTAGCTTTAATGGAACCATATGATTTGAACTTTGTGCAATATACCCTACAACCTCTTGGTTTCTTATTTTGGGGTAATTCAACCAACATCCAAGTGTTGGTCTTATCAAAGCAACATATTCAATTTTCATATAATCTCTCCATTCTTGTTTCTAATTTGTTTCATTGAATTAATTTGATCATAAAAATGCCCAACTTCATTCATCAAAGAAATATTTACTTGATGTGGTGATTTTGACCTTTTTCTTCTCTTTCCTTATTGTATCTCATTTATCCTTGCATATTAGACAATACAATAGAACCATGTTGATCCTTTATGAGAATAAATTTCATCATTATAATATCGACTGTCATTTTGTTTTTCTAACTCAAATTCTAGTTTTTATTCCTCTATTTATTAGGTCTATTCTCTTCGACACATTTTGTATGTGATATGAGTTTTGATTTCATGCTCATCATTATCACATTTCAAAGCTTCATATTTAAATTTGGATGTATGCACATGTGATATTATTTCATAAAAAATTGATCATATGTTAGGTGTTTCCCAAATCAAGGCAACAAACACATTTAGAAGTAGAGGCGTCAATATGATAAGCCATAAAAAAAAAAGTGACAATTTTATTTGGAGCAAATGTACCACTTTTACAACATTACTCAAATTTCCACCCTTTATACTACTTCCTCTGTGATGGATTCCACGTCGAGTACTTTTATCTTCATGCTTTGCTTATGATAACACTATTGTATCTCATTTATCCATGCATATTAGATAGTACAATAGAACCATGTTGATCCTTTATGAGAATAAATTTCATCATTCTAATATTGACTGTCATTTTGTATTTCTAACTCCAATTCTAGTTTTTCTTCCTCTACTTATTAGTTCTATTATCTTAATCACCTTCTAAATGTGATAGGAGTTTTGAATTCATGCTCATCATTATCACATTTCAAAGATTCATATTTCCATTTGGATGTATGCATATGTGATATTATTTCATCAAAAAATACATATTTACTTGATCATATGTTAGGTGTTTCCCAAATCAAGGTATCAAACACATTTAGAAGTAGATGTGTCAATATGATAAGCCATAAAAAAACAATAAGTGGCAATTTGGAGCAATTGTACTGCTTTTACAACACCACTCAAATGTCCACCCTCTCCACTACTTCCTCTGTGGTGGATTCCACCTTAAGTAATTTTATCTTCATGCTTTGCTTATGATAACACTATTATTTAATATAATTATTCTTGCTACAATAAATTCAATTCTAATAACTTTGAGAAGTACTTGTCTACTATGAAGAATTTGATTTCCATTTTTTATTTTATTCCAATTAGATCTTCCTCCTCTATGTCATCTATCACAACCTCTTCTTTTGTGTCTTTATGCAAAATCTCAATTTGGTGTAAGTTCATTCTTCTTAAGCTTATTCTCTTCCTAAAAGAGTAAACCAATACTTTTTTAAAATGTAGGAATTTCATTTTAAGAAGATATGTAAAATGAAGTTACAAAATGTTGATGCTCATAAAGTAAGATAGTAAACACAATGGTGATGAATTCCTTTTCTTTAATATTTTTGTGTTTACTAGATTCCGTGAGTCCTAAAATGACTAACATGCCTAACTTATGACTTGAGTAGCTATGACCCAAGGGCATATAAGCCATCAAAATCATCTGAGACACACCTGGTATGGTTCACACCATCCCTTAGCATGGCTATATTTTTTACCATGAAGTTTAGAACTAGTGATATTTACACCACGAAGTGCCTTAACACGACACCCTATTACTATATTCTTTATGCCCAGTGCCCCCCTTTTCTTTAATATTTGACTCAATTTTTTATAATTCATTTTCAATTTTTACAACTTCTAAACATGCTCAGTGAAATTGATATTCCATACAACCATATATGTCACTTGTCATACCATTATGAGTAGAAACCAATTTAATTTGGTGTATTTTAATGAGGTGACTTCTTTTTGGACCTTTTGGTCAAGGTGTAGAAATATGATTCTTGATGATGTGACAATGTTACATTGTTTAAATTTAATTTTTGAATATATAACTAGATTCAACATTATGAACATCCTTTGGAGCACTTAGAGTGTGTAAACTTAATAATTTAAAATTACACATTTCTTAATTTTTAATCATATTTCAAGCAAAATGAACCCAAAAAACTATCCCCAAAAAAGCCAAAAGTCATCTCGTTAGACTACTGTTTAATTTGTTTATTTCTATTTTATTTGTACAATTTTATACAAATTAAAATCATTTTTTTCATCATACAAATTAGTACATCAAAGTTTTATGTCTAAATTCTTTTATTACAAGCTCATTGATTGACTTTGTCTCTTTTTGTAACAATTACCTTATACCTTGATCCGTGAGTCATAACATAAGGATATCTTCTCTTATATAAAGTTTGATTCAAAGATTTTTTTTTCCAATCACTATAGTAGAATGTTAGAAAATTATATATTACAAAGCAATGGAACACATAAAAATATGTGGAAATACAAACACAGAAAACATATAAAATAAGCGAGACATAGATATGTGGTTCACCCAACTCGGGCTACATCCACAGAGAAATAACTAGTCCTTCCTTTATATTATCCATCAAATTGAAGAGACACAACCTATGTCAACAAATCCATTATAATATCCTCTACTCTCTCACACAATCCCACTTTCTATTTCTCGCTCAAAATACACACACCACAAAAACCCACAATGCAATTCCCTCATATGAACGGAGGGGTTCCCTTCTAGGGAAAAAAACCCTAAATTAAACATAACTTTTATCGTCAAATCATCCGCCTAATGAATGACCCAGATTGACTATGAAGTACAATATTTTACAAGGAAATTTTACATCTATTTTTAGCTTCAGGGGTGCTGCTCCTGAACCCCCGCTGGGGGACCGCTGGCCCTTGGACCCCCCAGCCGGGGGGGATCGGCCCCCTCGATCCTCCCTAGGGGGGAAAATTCCACCCCACACCCCTCCACGTGGAGGGGTGTGTAGTGTTCTTGAGGTATACATCTGGCTGAAACAAATACCTCTAAATCAGGATGATAATCATGCTCGAGACCTAACAATCTCCCACTTGGAGACTGATTGTAGAAACTCCACCATTGCTTCATTTGTTGGAAAATTACTCACTTTGGACCTAGATGTTTCTCATCTTCATAATCGTACTTGAAGACCAATTGAAACTAAGAAGAACCTCAGTTTCTCCCTGTTTACAACATTTGTTAATATATCTGCAGGATTCTAACTAGTGTGTATCTTTTCCGGCTTCAACTATCCATCTTCCAACACTAATCGTATGAAATGGTACTTGAGTTGTATGTGTTTAGTCTTTGAATTAATTGTTGGGTTATTTGCAACATGAATGGAACTCTGACTGTCACTGTATAACCTGCCCATCTCCTGCTTCTTACCCAATTCATCCACGAACCTTTGTAACCAAAAAATTTCTTTACTAGCCTCTGTAGCAGTAACATATTCTGATTCCATTGTTGAAAGTGCAACAACACTTTACATTTTAGAAACCCAACTGGTAGGTTTTCCACCTACAATAAATACATACCCTGTAGTGCTCCTCTTGTTATCTCTATCACCTGCCATATCTGCATCAACATATTCTTGTATAACAATGTTTGAACCACCAAAGCATAATGCTTGATTTGTGGTACCTCTCAAATTCCTGAGAATCCATTTCACTCCCATCGAATGATCTTTTCCTCGATTGTTCATGTACCTGCTTACAAATCTCACTTAATGTGCAATATCAGGACTTGTGCATACCATTGCATACATTAAGCTTCCAACTGCTGATGCATATGGAACTTTTGACATATAATCCACTTCTTCTTGGTTCTTGGGGCACATCTCCTTACTAAGTTTGAAATGGCTAGCCAAAGGTGTACTAACTGGTTTTGCATTATTCATATTAAATATTTCCATCATCTTCTGTATGTACTCATTCTGAGATCCTATGAGCACATTTATTTCCTGCATGTTAGAACCTAAAACAAGCATGTAATCTACATACAATAAAAATATAATATAGCTCCATCAGTTTTCTTTTTCAGATAAACACAATGATCAAAGTGACATCTAGTATAACCTTGTTCAGACATAAACCTGTCAAATTTTAGATACCACTGCCTCGGAGCCTGTCTTAAGCCGTATAAGCTCTTCTTCAACCTGCACACTAATATTTCCTTCCCTTTTACCTCATATCCTTGTGGTTGTTGCATATAGATATCTTCCTCCAAATCTCCATGGAGAAATGTTGTCTTTACATCTAACTGTTCAAGATGAAACTATTCTGCTGCTACAAGACTTAAAAATAGTTCTGATTGAAGTCATTTTAACAATAGGAGAAAACATTTCATCCAAGTCAATACCTTTCTTCTGTGAAAACCCCTTCACCACAAGTATAGCTTTGGCTTTGTACCTATGTTTTCCTCCATCTTCTTCCTTCAACCTGTAAACCCATTTATTTTTCAATTTTGTTTTACCTGCAGGCAACCTGACTAAGTCATAAGTATGCTTATGTACCAAGGGGTCCATCTCTTCTTTCAGGGCTAGCTCCTAGTTCTTCTTGGTTTCTACCTGAATTTCTTCTTCATAACATTCTGGTTCACCAAAACCAATCAAAAATACATAATACGATGAAGGAGAGTATCATTAAGGGGGTCTACTTATCTTGGTAGATCTTCTGACACTAATTTTAGGTGTTTGAGGTGCCTGTTGTTGTTGTGGTGGTTGTTTTTGTTGTGGATGTTGATTATCATTATTTTCAGGAACCTTTATTTTTTCTGTGATGTCATCAAGCACTGTGTATTCTATGTTTTATTTATCCTGTTTCTTTTCCTGCATTTGATCCTTATACAAGACCTTTTAATTGAATATGACATATCTTCTCCTAATTATTTTGTGATTTTCATAATCATATAAGTGATAACCAAACTAATTAACACCATATCCAATAAAGATACATTTCTTTGATTTTTCATCAAGATTTGTTCTATTTTCTTTATTAATATGGACAAAGGCCTCACAACCAAAAGGATTTAAAAAAGAGTAGTTTACCTTTTTACCTGTCCATGCCTCCTCTGGAATACCACCATCCAATGAAATTGAAGGCCCTCTGTTTATTAGATAAACATTAGTATCTACACCCTCTACCCAAAATTGTAAAGACAATCCTACATGCAATCTCATGGACCTTGCACACTCCATGATTGTCTTGTTCATCCTTTTTGACACACCATTTTCTTGTGGTGTTCCCAGAACTATCTTCTCTCTATGAATTCCATTCTTTGAACAATACCTATCAAACTCTTTGCTGCAATATTCGCCTCCATTTTCTGATCTGAGACACTTCACCTTCTTTCCTATCTCAATCTCAACCAAAGCTTTCTATTCCTTGAAAGTATAAAATACATCATATTTATTCCGAATACAATAAATCCAATTTTTTCTGGTTACATCATCAATAAAAGTAACATAATAATGATAGCCACTGAGAGATGATACCTGAGAAAGTCCCCATACATCTATATGCAGAAGCTCTAATTTTTATCTCTACTTCTATTTCCCAACTCTAAGAAACCTGACTCTCTTATGTTTTCCATAAACACAATCCTCACAGAAATCCAAATCAATATTCTTCAAACATGGAAAAAAATTTCTTGAGTGAAGAATCTTCATCCCCTTCTCACTCATGTCTCTAAGCCTATGATTCCATAATGCTGCATCTTTTCATGTGGAGTTTAAAGAATTAACACAATTATAAATGTTGAGAATTTGGAGGGCTATAGGTTAATACAAATTCTCTCCTTGATAATTACTTGTGAACTTATTTGTGATACTTATGTCTTATTCTTATTTTAGTTTAGTTAATCTTTCATCAAGTCAATTATCAAAATGCACGAGATTGTACTGTCCTTTATTTTATTAACTGTGAGAGAGAAGGTAAATCCTATATTTACCTTTCTCTCTTTTCTTGTCCGGAAACAACCCTTAATTATTCAATTAAGATATTCACATTGAAAATCACTGTTCCATATCATTTGTTACATAGGGACATTCACCTTTCAAATACATATTGTGTTCATGATAGTTTGAACTTCATTGCTCGTGTTAACATCTCAGATTATGCTTGCACATAAAACCCCGCAATTGACTTTAGAAACTCCACATTTCTTCATATGTATATTCCGCTTTCTATATTATGTAGTGACCACATTAAATATATTTTTCCACACTGTATGCTAGGTAATATCTGCACGGTATATCTAAAAAGAGTCGTATTTCTATTACTGATATTTTTGCAAAGAATCTTCTCTAGATTGTTCGTACTTCTTCCTGGCACTTTAATTTTCTGTTGAACAGATCCACACTTCATTACATGAATTGACTGCATTTCTTATTACAGAGATACACACACACACAATATATATATACCTCCTTTCTTATCTTCTCTTCTACAGAGAAAACCCGCACTGTGTCACATTTCGTAATCATAATTTGTGACATCCACATTGACATATTGTTCTTTTGTCCACACTTTATTATTGTATATGTATGCTTACTTATTTTGATTCGTATTAGGTTCGTTGTTATCGCAATCCTTGCTTCAGTTATATTCATAATTCTTCTTCAATTAAATCCGCAAACTTGTTTCTCATTTATCCGTATTCATTTCAGAGGTATGTGACTACTGTAGGTGGTGCATATATATTTATATATCTGCACTTAAATATATACTTATCCGCATACCCTTTTCCAAAATCTTTGTAAGATTATTTCAGGCTTATCTGTATGAATCCACACTTTGATTAACTTAGACAGATTCATATTCAAAATGGCCTTATAACATATGCTATTTATATAGCGTCAAGATTGTCTTTTAGGCCAACCATTCAACTAATATTTAGGCCGACTTTCACAGAGTTTATTCCAGCGTATATGATGCATTTCTTCACTATTTTTAAAGCTTGACTTTCACCTTTATTTGAGAGCTTTTGTGAGATTTTGTGAGCTTAAGGTCATGGAGCACATCTTCCTAGGCTTGATCCTTCATGTTTGAGACACTTAATTCTATTTAATCCTAGATGACAAAAACCTAATAGACGTCAAGAAGAAGTCTGTCTACATAATAAAATATTGCTCATGAAACCCATGAAGCAAGTACACAAAAAATAAATTTTATTATCTTTGTCTTCTTCTTTACATAAATACACAATTACATAGTCAAGATGAAGACCGACCTAGTTACACTTTTCAACACTCCCTCTTAACTAGGAAGGTATTCATATAGGTACATGGTCACTTTCAAACAGAAGAATCTCATAAGAAGAGTCAGATTGGTAATCGCATCTGTATAACATCATATCAACCAGAATATTCCTAATGCAAGGCCTTGACTAACAACCCCATATCTCAATGAGCTAATGGGCTACAATGCTGGCGAGACACATGACTTATAGACACCATTTTCATTGTCTCTCCAAGGTACATACTCCACCCGGGTTTTCTCAAAGTATGAACTTCTTGGACTATTCTTCTCTTGGGTAGCTAGCCCTCAAATAATTTCAGTCCCCGACTACTCTTATCTTGAATTCCATAACACATTCTCAAAGAGTATCAAATGCCAGATGATTACCCAATCTTCCATTCTGTCTTCCCAAGTGAAGAATAGAATGATGTGTCTATCTCTCCCTCTCAACTAGGGAGGACCTATTCCACGAGGAAATGTACTCATTCCTATACAAGGAATCTACCTAAGTTCATTCTTAGGAATTACCAAGCTTCTTCCAAGTAAGAAACTTACCATCATGCTCCCTATTAACCAGGGACCTCTAGTAGCAATGGTGAGACACCCAGCTGCACATGAAAAATTCCTGTCCTCGATGTCATGGATTTAGATATTGAGGAATATTCAAATTTTAGCTTCATAGGGCACAAATCATCCATCACTTTCATCCTAAGTCATGTCAGCTGTTAGAAAGTGATTCATCATACTTCCTTATTTGGTCCATTGTTATGCCATGCTACTTTCCTTCGAATAATCTCCCAGGATCATACATCCTCAATGATGATCTTTCATCATGAAATCTTCTTGTAGGCATCGAAACCATTCATACAAATTGACACATCTCCTAATGATATGTTTTTCCAAGGGTCTTCTTCTTTACCAGAATTTTTTCAGAGTCTACATATATTTCCAGGAGATCTCCTAGTCACATCTTCTTGACCTCCAGATGATAACTCCTCTTGACATGGTTGCATTTCATGATCTCTTCCTCTCTGCACATTCTTGATTCCTAGGAACATATAAATTTTCTAGTTTCTTATTCTTATAAAACCACCTCATATTCCATGAGGAAATATTATGTTGATTTCATCCATCCATTCATTGAGAGATACTCCTCCATAGATCATACTTCTAAGTACAAAATTCCATTATCTGGAACCATAGGACATTACTTCACATCATCCAATGTCAGCATATAAATATATACATACCTCATACCTTTTTCCCTTGAGTCATCCCGTAGTAATTTCTCAAGAATGAAGAGCTTCATTCCCTTGGCTTGCTTCTTCAATATGTCATCACATCCTAGGAATATGTTTCCATGATGACCCTTGCTCTTGATGATTGCTTTCCATTAGTAATGTTCTTCATAGAGGCTTTCCCTGAGCTGATTCACCAAGATCTCCTACCATGCTTCGATTAGGATGCTACATTTCCTCCCATGATACAATCAATAGAAATCAATTAAAAGGAGAAGATGATCTCAATCGTAGTGGAGATCCCTTGCTTCTTGTTTCTTAGATTTCTTTGCATCAAGTTATTTTTTAGAGACATGGGCTTCTTTCCTATTTCTCTTGTCCTTTTTCAGATTAAGGACAATTTCTATTATAATACCCATGTTCATCTCATCCAAAGCATCATTATTTGTTCGTACTATTATGAGGACCAATCTTACTGAATCTTCCTTTCTTTCTCAACATCACTACAAAGGCTTGATTCCCTTCACTTGATCCTGTAATGCCTCCGAATTTTCAATCTTGTTTCCTCTATTTTACATAGAGACCCTAAATCATGGAATGTTGTGGCTTCCTTCTTCCTTTATAATTTTGAAGTGAAGTTTCCCCATTCATCTAGCAGATGATTCTCCCTCTTCCTGTAGATGATCTCAGAGAGATTGTTTCTCCTACAGTACTCTCAGAGAATAGCTCCACCAATTTCTCATATATTACTTTTGATGATTCTAGATTTGATACATCGGAGATGAGAGAGTCTTTTATGGATTTCGTAAGAATATTTTGGGCTCCTATATCTCCCTTCATGTACTTGGCATGAATTCATTGTCATTGTCTTCCTAACTAGTCTATTGATTTATTTTTCAAAGAAGACATTTTGATATATGTAGATAAATTCATAGATACTTACTTGATAGAGTGAATTTTTCCTTTAGCAGCTTCCTTGATTATGGAGTATATCTTCAGAAATTGAAGTTCTCCTTCTAACAATTTCTTGAATGCGAGTCTTTGATAACATAAGATTACTTTCTTGATTGAGATGATCATTTAAAAGCGATAGGATATTTTGAAGTAGATAGAGAGTCTTCCCTTTCAAACTGATTTGATTTTCCAACCCAAACTTTTGATCTTCGCTTCCTGGAGTGTCTCCTTTGTCTAGCAGCCCTTGAGTTTGGCACCTTAGCTCTGATACCATGTTGAGAATTTGGAGAGCTGTAGGTTAATACAAATTCTCTCCTTGATAATTACTTGTGAAATTATTTGTGATACTTATGTCTTCTCCTTATTTTAGTTTAGTTAATCTTTCATTAAGTCAATTATCAAAATGCACGAGATTGTACTGTCCTTTCTTTTATTAACTATGAAAGAGAAGGTAAATCCTATATTTACCTTCCTCTCTTTTCTTGTCCGGAAACAACCCTTAATTATTCACTTAAGATATTCACATTGCAAATCACTGTTCCATCTCATTTGTTACACAGAGAAATTCACCTTTAAAATACGTATTATGTTCATGACAGTTTGAACTTCATTGCTCGTGTTAACATCTTAGATTATGCTGGCACTTAAAACCCTGCAATTGAATTTAGAAACTCCACATTTCTTCATATGTATATTCCACTCTCTATATTATGTAGTGATCGCACTGAATATATTTGTCTGCTTTGTATGCTAGGTAATATCCACACGATATATCTAATAAGTGTCGTATTTCTATTACTAATATTTTTCCAAAGAATCTTCTCCAAATTGTTCGTACTTCTTCCTGGCACTTTAATTTTTTGTTGAACGGATTCACACTTCATTACATGCATTGACCACATTTATTATTACAAAGATACACATTGTATCATATATATATACCACCTTTCTTATCTCCTCTTCTACAGAGAAAATATGCATTGTATCACATATCGTAATCATAATTTGTGACATCCACATTGACATATTGTTCCTTTGTCCACACTTTCTTATTGTAGGTGTATGCTTACTTATTTTGATTCGTATTAGGTTCATTATTTTCGCAATCCTTGCTTCAGTTATGTTTGCAATTCTGCTTCAATTAAATCCGCAAACTTATTTCTCATTTATTCGTATTCATTTCAGAGGTATGTAACTAGTGTAGGTGGTGTATATATATTTATATATCTACACTTAAATATATACTTATCTGCATACCCTTTTCCAAAACCTCCGCAAGCTTATTTCAAGCTTATCTGTATGAATCCGCACTTTGATTAACTTAGACATATCCGTATTCAAAATGGTCTTATAATGTTAAATTTGGACAACCAGGTCCAAACTCCATCTTGTGATGCTCAAATGAAGATTCCAATATTTGTATTGGATTCCTCTTTCGGAGAGGTGTAAAATCGATATAAAATTGATTTTAATCTGATGAGCAGAACATTTATTTTGAATTCATTATTTATAATAAATTTAGGTGCAGGTCAGCCTTAAGGTTTTACACCCCCAACAGATGTGTCACACACCTCAATGATGGATATAAATACAGTCAACGTTGGAGAGCTTTTCACTCATCTCATCCACACACTTCTCATTATCTACAAGCATTTGAGAAGCAGTTTCATCTCCCACGTGAGAAGAAGGAAGAAATCTACTGCAGCTAAAGGACGAAATTTACCGTAGCAAATTTTCTGCAGTTAGGGTTTATGGGCAAGTTTGACTAGCGTTGACTTTGGTCAACGCATGGTTCGTTTGAGCTGAAATTTTGTGGAGAGTTTGATTTTTGTAGGCCGTACTCATTGGCACAAAATTTGAGGTCAAACATTTGACCGAAGTTGGAGCTGCTTTGACTTTGTTGTTGCTGCCCTGCGTTGACTTTTTCTGGACTGCGTTGACTTTTCTGGTGTTGAATTTGAGTTGAATGGATAATTGATTTGAGGACTGTTGTGACACATTTTGGGTTGCCCGACCAAGAAGAATTTGCTGGTTGAAGCATCCTGCTGATCGCCGTAACGCACCAACACATTCTCCTGTTTTGGGTTTGTCTTCTATAGATCCACTGGTATGTTCTATCAGCATTTTACTTAACTATTTATGTGATTGCTGTTATAAAAGTAAAATTGCATCAAGCATAGAACATCTACAAAAATTTACATGGTATCGGAGCTAAGGTGAAGACAAGCCCTAACTTATAGCAATCACCAACTGAGAAAAATGAGTTCCACAAGTTATGGCTTCAAGGAGGATGACAAGCTGACTGGAAGGGATGACTTCCATGCTTAGAAGATGATATTAGATCTCAAATTGGAAGACCATGATCTCATGGACTATGTATTGGGTAAGATACAAGAACCTCCATCCACTGCTACTGCTGCTGCTAAAACCAAGTATAAGAAGGGGGAGATCAAAGCAAAGCTAATGATCAGGGAATCCATACATAAAAGTCTGGTTGCCTACATATCTGAGCTAGGCACATCCAAGGAGATGTATGATAAGCTGATACAAATGTTCAAAGTAAACAATGAAAACCAAGTGCTATTCTTCAAGAATCAATTGAAGAATCTGAAGAAAGGCAGGGATGAGTCTGTCCAAACATACTTTCTGAAATTGACCGAGATCAGGAACAATCTGCTGGCTATTGGGGAGACAATAGCCGATCGTGAGATGGTACTCACCGCACTTGGAGGGCTCCCATATGAATGGAAAGTATTCAACACTACCATTCTCAATAATAATACAATTCCTAACTTTGACGAGCTATTGTCAAGATGCATGCAAGAAGAGACAAGAATGAAGGAATACAAAAATGATAGAAATACTGCCTACGATGCTCATTCTAGAAAGAAGAACTCTGGTGGTCCTAAGAAAAAAGGAAGAGCAAGGGCCCAAGGAAAGAAGGGCAAGTGTTTCACTTGTCATAGGCCTGGTCACTATGCTAGAGAATTTCCTTTCAAGAAGGATTCTCCTGATAGTGATGACAACAACAACAACCAGAGGAATGGAAATCAAAGAAACAACAGGTCCAAAGGAAAGAGGAAGGCTCCCTCTGGCGGAAACAATCAACCTTTCAAAACGTCTAGAAACTCCAGGTATGAGGAGTCAAATGTTGTTGATAAAAGAAATGAATACATTCTTGTATCTGCCCTCTCCGCTGCATCCCCGCCCGACACTATGGATGTCTGGCTGATAGATAGTGGTGCCTCAAGACACATCACTGTGTTCAAGGAAGCACTCTCTGACATGGTTGAGAAGGATACTAATCTGGAAATTATTCTTGGAGATAATGCCACATATCCCGTAAAAGGGACAGGGACTGTGACCCTCCACTTGTCTCAAGGACAAGTCCTACATTTGCAGGATGTACTCTATGTACCAAAATTGAAGAAAAACCTTGTGTCTATATCAGCCATCGAAGACAAAGGCTTCAATGTGGCATTCACTGATGGAAAGGTGCGCATGTGGAAGAATAATCTCAAGGAAGCTATCGTGATTGGTTTTAGAGTTGGAACACTCTACCAGGTTGAAGGAAGTCCACTAGGAACTATGACATGTGATACTATCCGACAAATTGAACTATGGCACCAGAGGTTTGGACACCTTCATTACAAGGCCCTTCCCGAAGCAAGGAAGGTGGTGATAGGGATGCCTGATTTTGGAAATAATCATGAAGGTGTATGTAAGGGTTGTGCCGAAGGAAAGCATACAAGGGGACCTTTCCCCTCAAGTGTCACAAAGACATCGGATATTTTGCAACTGGTCCATTCTGATCTATCTGGTATGCTACCCGTGACATCCCTGGGAGGATGTTCTTACTATATGACATTCACTGATGACTTCTCCCGCAAAACCTGTATATACTTCTTGAAGAAGAAGGATGAGGCTTTCATGTGGTTTCGTACCTTCAAAGCCTTGGTGGAAAATATGACAGGGAAGAAGATCAGGATTTTGAGGACCGACAATGGCACTGAATATGAGTCAAATGAGTTCAAGGAATTTTGCAAAGAAGCTGGCATTAAGAGGGAGACTACTACTGCTTATACTCCTGAGAAGAATGGCGTTGATGAAAGAAAGAACAAGACCATTGTGGAAGCTGCCCGTGCCATGCTACGTGACCAGGGTCTACCGAAGTTTCTGTGGGGAGAAGCTGCGAATACTGTTGTATACATTCAAAACCGATGCCCTCATTCCACCCTGGACTCAAAAACTCCCGAAGAGATTTTCACTGGTAAGAAACCTGACGTCTCACATTTTAGAATTTTTGGATGTCCTTTTATTTTCATGTGCCAAAAGAAAAGAGAAGTAAGCTGGATGCTTCTGGGAAGAAAGGAATGTTTGTGGACTACAGCGAAACCCCTAAGGCCTATAGAGTCTATGTACCTGGTCAAAGGGAAGTAGAGATATGCCATGATGTCACTTTTGACGAAGATGCTTCCATGAAGAAAGTAGTAGATCTTCCGAGATCTGAGGAAAATCATGAAGCAAGGCCTGGAAATCAAGAAGAACCGCAGGATGAGACAATGCCTGATGTTGAAGGACCAATGGACCCAATCGATCCATATCCTTCACTGAGAAAGAGACTATCATGGCTCAGGGACACTCTCGAAGATGCTGAGGGACATGCTTCCCCGAGGGGGACATTTTGAGAAAGCAAGAAGCCATGTAGATTCCAAGGGTATCTGGCTGCCATGAGTACTATTGTACAATCTGAACCTGGATATTTTGAGGAAGCCGTAAAGCATCAAGTCTGGAAGGATGCTATGCACGAAGAATACGAGTCCATAATGAAGAATGATGTTTGGGATGTGGTTCCAAGACCGAAGGACAAATCAGTTGTCACCGCGAAATGGCTCTACAAGATCAAGCATGGATCTGATGGAAGTGCTGAAAATTTCAAGGCAAGATTTGTTGCCTGTGGCTTCTCTCAAAAGGAAGGAATAGATTATGATGACATATTTGCACCTGTGGCACGATATACCACCATTCGATCAATCATAGCCCTTTGCTGCTATGCAAGGATGGAGTCTTCATCAGATGGATGTCAAGACCACTTTTCTGCATGGTGCAATAAAAGAATAGGTGTATGTAGAGAAACCTCTAGGGTTTGAAGTCCATGATCGGGACACTCATGTCTGCAGGTTGAAGAAAGCCCTCTATGGGTTGAAGCAAGCACCCAGAGCTTGGAACGAGAGGATAGATAGCTTCTTGATGAAGCTGGGCTTCACTCAAAGTAATGCTGATCCAAACCTTTACTTCAAGGTTGTCCAAGGGAAGCCTCTCATTCTGGTGTTGTATGTGGACGACCTCTTCGTGACAGGTGTTGACCCTCTCATTCATCAATGCAAGAGGGAGCTCGCTGCTGAGTTCGAGATGAAGGACCTAGGACTGATGCACTACTTCCTAGGCCTGGAGGTCTAGCAGAGACCTGGAGAGAATTTCCTTTCTCAAGGAAAATAAATTGTGATACTTCTGGAAAGATTTGGTATGGTGGACTGCAAGTCCATGTCAACACTAATGGAACTCAACTTCAAGAAGTTGAGTGGCAGCGCTGCTGGGCCCGTATTGGCAAATCCTACTGAGTATCGTCAAATCGTAGGGGCCCTGATGTTCTTAGTGAACACCCGTCCAGATATATGTTTTGCAGTGAACACTTTGAGTCAACAGATGGTTGAACCTCATCACTTCCACGGGGTTGGTACCAGGAATCTTCTGAGATACCTTTGAGGTAGGATAAACCATGGGTTGAGATACACTGCCGAGAGCGTGACACTCCGTGGATATAATGATGCCGACTGGGCTGGCAGTGTGGTGGATCGTAAGAGCACATCGGGATGCTGCTTCAATCTTGGTTCTGCTTTGATTTCATGGATGAGCAGGAAGCAGAATTCGGTGGTTTTGAGCACCGCAGAGGCCGAATACATTGCAGCAAGTATGGCCTGTTGTGAAGCAGTTTGGTTGCGAAAGCTCTTTAGTGAGCTATTTGGACATGTGCTAGATACCACCGTGATACTCTGTGATAACCAGAGTGGGATTCTCTTGACCGAGAATCCTGTGTTCCACGACTGATCCAAGAATATTGATATCAGGTACCATTTCATCTGGGATATGGTACAGCGAGGCACCGTAAGGCTCGATCATATAGAAACTGATGAGCAGGTCGCGTATATTCTCACTAAGGAGGTTAAGTTCCTAACCAGAAGACATAGTATGGAACGACTAGTCGCAGTTGTTGGACGATGAGCTCGAGGGAGCTTTGAGGGGCTTCTGAGGGCCGACTAGAGCTACTGGTAGCAACACGGGGCAGGCACCTCAAACCGTGGTGTGCTTCAAGTTTATAGTTGTGATTATTGAGTTGGTTCACCTCTCATTATACGTGCCTGGTAGCCATCCCTACCCATTGAGTTCAGGGCTCATGGGAAGTACCTCTCATTTGGCCAATGAGGTGGGAAAAAGCTAGAGACTATTAGCAAAGACTGATGGACGCATCAGAGATTGCCGTACTCTCTATCTAGGATGGCACGGTCCAACCACTTGATGTGGGATCAAGTTTAGTGAGGTCTGGGACCTCTGCCTGACTTCGGGTCAGATGAACCAACTTTGGGTTGGTTGGAGACTCTTCAACAAAGAATCGAAGCTGGGGTTTGGACCTGCGGGGCCGAATTGTCGACCGAGGAATCGGTGTCTTTGTGAGCACGGCCCTGCCATTACCGAAATAAAGACGACGAAAAGCAAGTTACGGTGGGATGACACAGGCTGTTGATTACACTTTGGTGGATGGAGTTCTCCCCACTAATTGTTGAGAAGGTATTGAAATTTGGGAAAACAAATTCAGCTATCTTGTGATGCTCAGATAAAGATTCCAATATTTGTATTGGATTCCTCTTTCGGAGAGGTGTAAAATCGATATAAAATTGATTTTAATCTGATGAGCAGAACATTTATTTTGAATTTATTATTTATAATAAATTTAAGTGCAGGTCGGCCTTAAGGTTTTACACCCCCAACAGATGTGTCACACACCTCAATGATGGATATAAATATAGTCAACGTTGGAGAGATTTTCACTCATCTCATCCACACACTTCTCATTATCTACAAGAATTTGAGAAGCAGTTTCATCTCCCACGTGAGAAGAAGGACGAAATCTACTGCAGCTAAAGGATGAAATTTACCGCATCAATGTTTTTGCAGTTAGGGTTTCTGGGAAAGTTTGACCAACGTTGACTTTGGTCAACACATGGTCCGTTTGAGCTGAAATTTTGTGGAGAGTTCGATTTTTGTAGGCCGTAATCATTGGCACAAAAATCGAGGTCAAACAGTTGACCAAAGTTGGAGCTGCGTTGAATTTGTTGTTGCTGCCCTGTGTTGACTTTGAGTTGACTGGATAATTGATTTGAGGACTGTTGTGACACATTTTGGGTTGGCCGACCAAGAAGACTTTCCTGGTTGAAGCATCCTGCTGATCGCCGTAACGCACCAACACATTCTCCTGTTTTTGGTTTGTCTTCTATAGATCCACTGGTATGTTCTATCAACATTTTACTTAACTATTTATGTGATTGTTGTTATAAAAATAAAATTGCATCAAGCATAGAACATCTAAAAAAATTTACATATAACATATGCTATTTATATAGCGTCAAGGCTGTCTTTTAGGCTGACCATTCAACTAATATTTATGCCGACTTTCACAGAGTTTATTCCAGCGTATATGATGCATTCCTTCACTACTTTTAAAGCTTGAATTTCACCTTTATTTGAAAGCTGTTGTGAGCTTAAGGTCATGGAGCACATCTTCCTAGGCTCGATCCTTCTTGTTTGAGACACTTAGTTCTATTTAATCCTAGACGAAAAAAACCTAATAGACATTAAGAAGAAGTATGTCTACATAATAAAATCTTGCTCATGAAACCCATGAAGCAAGTACACAAAAAATACATTTTATTATCTTTGTCTTCTTCTTTACATAAATACATAATTACATAGTCAACATGAAGACTGACTTAGTTACACTTTTCAACAAAAAATACCATTTCATAAATACAATGTACCAACCTTTTCTCCTTTTGCTATTACCAGGGCTATTTTAATGACCTTCCATGTTTTATTTGTAAAATTTGTCACACAACCTTCACCGCCTAACTACCATGTTGAAATCAGATTTTTCTTCAGATCTGGAACATGCCTTATCTCATTTAATAACCATTGGTTTCCATTCTGCTGTTTTACATGAACTTTACCCATTCCAACAATTTTACAGGGTTTATTATCAACCAGACGAACCTGTCCAAAATATCCTTGAAACTAGTCATGAAAATGTTTCTTATCAGGTGTGGCATGGCATGAGGCCCTTGGATCTACCACCCAGGCATCAATAACAATTTCTACATAAATAATCAAATCATCCTGCAACACATCACCTGCCACATTCACTTCATGATTGTTTTCTTGTTGTGAGTATCCTTATTTTCCCTTCTGAGACTTACAATAGTTCTTTAGGTGCCCTTTCTTCTCGCATTTCCAGCACACTATCCCTGATCTAGACTTGTATATAAATTTCCTTGACTTATTGCGATATCTTGGGCTCTTTCCTCTTTCCATTCCTCTTCCCCTAGTCTCTGCACTCAAAGCATTACTTGATGTATCACCAGATATTTTCCGTCGCATTTCCTCGCTAAAGGATGGCACTCACAACATCATCAAACTTTAAAGTAATAGATCTAGAGATAAATTTACTAATGGTCATAACTAAACCATTCCAAATTTTTGGTAATGAAAATAGAAATAACAAAGCCCTAACTTTATCATCAAATTTTACCCCTACATAACTTAACTAACTAGTAACCGTATTAAATTCATTCATATGGTTAGCAACAGATCCACCTTTCGACATTTCCATATTAAATAAATGTTTCATAAGAAATATATTATTCGAGGCCGAGGGTTTGTCATATAGTTTGGCCAATGCCGTCATTAAACCCTCTGCTGTCATTTCCTTTGAAATATTAAAGGCTACTAACACCGCCAGGCATAACCGTATTGTTCCAAGTGCATTTCTGTCAAGAATCTCCCATTATTCATTTTTCATACTCGACAGATTCTTTGTTTTTCTGCTCAATGGTAGGTACATATATTTATAACACAAATAGTCTTCCATCTGCATCTTCCATAGTTGGTAGTTTTGGCCTTTAAATTTCTCGACCCCAAACCTTCCATCTTCTGCCATTACTCCCACTCGAACTAGGAACCCTTCTTTCCTATGAGTTTATCAGCCAAATATACCTTCTACTCTAATACCAGTTGTTACAAAATTATATATTGAAAAGCAATAAAGCACATAAAAATATGTGAAAATAGAAACATAGAAAACAAATAAAACAAGAGAGACATAGATATATGTGGTTCACCCAACTTGGGCTATGTCCACGGAGAAACAACCAATCCTTCCTTTATATTATCCAACAAAATGAAGAGACACAACCTACAACAGATCCACTGTAACATCCTCAACCCTCTCACACAATCCCCCTTTCTATTTCTCGCTCAAAATACACACATCACACACAGCCACAATACAATACCCTCATATTAACCGAGGGGTTGCCTTATAGGGAAAAAACCCTAAATTAAACATAATTTCTACCATCACATCATCTGCCTGATGAATAGCCCACTTTGAATATGAAATTAAAATATTTTACAAGGCAAATTTACATCTATTTTTAGCTTCGGGGACACTTCCCTTGAACCCTCGTCGGGGGACCGCTGGCCGTTAGACCCCCCAATCTAGGGGAATCGCCCCCCCCGAAGCTTTGCAGGGGGGACCCCCCCTCCACGTGGAGGGGTGTACAATATTCCTAGGGTATACATCTGACTGAAACAAAGACCTCTAAATCAGGATGATAATCAGGCTCCACACCCAACATACAATATTATGGAACTTATTCATTTCATTTTGTTAATTAAAACGTGGTTTTTAACCCATCTTAGTGTAGAGAAATGAATGTGCAGTAGATTAGGGTTTATTTGTCTTTAGTTGATAATTTCTCGTGAATATGTGTTGGATTCTTATTACTTTTATTATTTTCTCTTCATCAAAAAATTACCAAAACATAAATCACGAAGATCACAAAAAGACAATGAACACAAGATATAGGCTCTAATCCAGGGAAAAACCCCACAAGGGGGCAACCAGACCAAAATTATTTTCTTATATAATTAGATCAAAGTGAGAATTCCGAAACCCAATACTAATACAAGAATCCAACCTCCAAGATGCCAAGTTAATCCCTCCATAATTTTAGCCACGGTGAACTTGATTTTATCTCAGAACATTTGTTGTAGAAAACTCACATTTATTTCAGACATCTATCACAAAGAACTTTGAATTATTATCTCAGACATTTGGAACAAAAAATTCACATTTTATCTCAAACATATGCCACAGAAACTCACATATATTACCTTTAGGAATTCACAAAGCTTCATGATGGTGTAACCTCCAAAATTTAAATGTCTTTACTTCAAAACCTATTACAGAAAGCCCTGGATTTCTTGCTATTTGATGGAGGGCATATGCCAATATATAGTTGTTATCATATGTGAAAAGGCCCATATTTTGAGTGAGCTTATTTTCCATCCAGAAGGGCTGACTTGGCTTCTTGAGGTGAATTAACCTAAATTACACTTTTATTTTATTTTTCCTTTTTCTTTATAATAATTTCAAATAGGACTTTGAATTTTTAACTCAATAAATCCTAGAAGCATGAAGAACATGCTTAATTAATAATAATAATAATAATAATTTTTTTCCTTCTTATTTTTACATAAAATACATAATAATACAAATACAATGATAATTATGAAGACTGAACCTAGTTACACTTTTCAACACTCCCTCTTAACTAGGGAGGTATTCATAATTACACAACAAGATATGAGGATACTCTTGAATTGAAATATTCTCATAAGAAGAGTCATATTGATAAGCATCTTCAAGCATCATAATCATAACCTGCATTGTCAATTACAAAATATAAATGCCTTGACTGACAAGCTCTAACTCTCCACTACAATAGAGCACAATGTTGGGAGGCTTATATTTTGAGATCACAAACACCACCTCTCAAGGCACATATCCCATCTGGATGTTCATCAAGTATGTCCTTAGAATAATATTCTCATCTTGGATTCCCAATCCTCAAAGAATATTGGTCCTCTTCGACTAATCTTATCTTGGATACCCTGCACTATCCTCAAAGAGTATCAATCCTTAAGAGTACTCCTATATCACTCTAATAGTCTTATCAAATCCTCCACTCTTCCTTCCAGTGCCTTCATTAGACTTATGGCTATTAGTCCTGGCCTAGTGCATGGCACATGGAGAATATAATGTCCATCATCACTCTCTTAACTAGGGAGGAGATCCTTACTCCCTCTAAACCAGGGAGAAATAATCACAGGCTTCAACTTATCCCATTCATCATCTACTTGTTCTTCCATGGAGATATTAGTATTAGCTAGTAGGGCTTCTCGGCTCCTAACAACATCACATGATATCGAACTTCGATTTTCCTGGATTTTGACCATCTTCATGCAAATTAGTCATCAAATGGTTCATTCATCATCTTCAAGGATCCAAACTTCCCGACAACTTATTTTACATGCCTTTTATCCTTCATAGCAGATTTATACCTGAAATTCTTCAATAAGACATATCAGATTTCCAAATATCAAATTATCCCTCACACTCTTTCAAACCATCATCAATGTTATCCACTCAATCCATGTGATTCCAAATAATCAAACAATTATTGGTACAATATCATCACTACTATATTTTTTCCTTTATCAATTTCATTACTAAATGTTTAAGCAATGACACATGGAATCCCTTACAACTCACTCTACTGAACAAGTCCATAATCAGGTCATCGTGGGAGATTTTACATAACTTTATCTCGAAGAATCCAATTTTCGTTTGACTTGTGGCATTGGAAATAAGACTCAGAGGGATACCACAAGACCAAATTTCATATCTTGGAGATCTGAAATTATAGAGATACAAAATTTGCAATATAGAGCTCCTAAAAAGCAAGAAAAAGGTGTGTATTTTTAAAATTTTTCATAATGCTTGTTTGAAAAATAAGTTTGAAGTGATTCAAGGGGCATAGTGAAGCATAGATATCAGTATTTGGTTATGAAATATCTCAAAAACAAAGTAATTATCACCCATTAATCCATCAGAAAGAAATATCTGGTTCATATTGTATCTCATGAGGGTGATAAGGTAGACCTTAACAAATTTAAAGCCATTAGGGAATGGAAAATCCCCACAACCATAAAGAATCTTTGAGTATTTCTCATTTTTATAGGGTATTATCGCAATTTTATTAAGAATTATGGGAGAAAAGCAACACCTATAACAACATTACTAAAGAAATATGCATTTTCTTGGACTCCAAAAGCAACTAAGGCATTTGAACATCTTAAAGAGGCAATGTGCCAAGCACCGATCTTAGCTACGCCAAACTTCACAAAAACCTTTATTGTGGAATGTGATGGCTCAAGAAATGGAATTGGTGCTATTTTAGTGCAAGAAGGAATACCCATTTCCTTTTAAAGTCGTCCAATCAAAGGAAAGTATTTACACAAACCTATTTATGAGAAAGAAATGTTGGCAATAATACACGCGCTTAAGAAATGGTGACCATACCTAATGGGAAGACACTTAAAGGTAAAAACAGATCATGATAGTATTAAATACTTCTTATAACAAATATTATCTTCATAAGAGAAAAAAAATGGGTCACAAAGATGTTGGGTTATGAATTTGAAATCATCTACAAAAAAGGAAAGCAAAATGTTGTTGCAGATGCACTCTCAAGAAAGGATGAGGATGTGGAAGCATTGCTTTGTGCCATTTATATTATCTAACCAGATTGGATAATAGAAGCAAGGAATGAATGGAATAATGATGAAGAAGTGTGGGAATTCATTCAAAAGTTACAACAAGATCCGAATACATCTGATACATTTAGCTGGAAAAATTATTCATTATGGTACAAATATCACTTATACCTTTGTAACAATTCCCAACTCAAACAAAATATTCTTTTGGAATTGCACACCTCTCCCTTAGGAGGGCACTCATGATTTAAAAAAACTTACCACAGGGTTAAGAAGGATTTTTTTTTGGATGGCCTTAAATATGATGTTTAAAATTTTGTGGCAGAATGTTTGGTTTTCCAACAAAATAAATTTGAGACAATTAATACCCTGAGTGTTTTACAACCTTTTTCCATTCCAAGACAACGTTTGGAGGAGGTTTTAATGGATTTTATCACAATTTTACCCAAGTCCAAAGGAAAGAGTGTTATCATGGTGTTATTTGATAGAATTAGCAAGTATTCATACTTTTGTGCATTATCTTATCCATTTAAATCTAATAAAATTTCTATTGCATTTATGGAAACAATTCAAAATATACATGGAAACCAAAATATTATTGTAAGCGACAGAGATCCCATCTTCACTGGAAATTTTTGGATGGAATTATTTTCTTGTCTGGGTACTCAATTAGCTCATAGATAATCTTATCATCCTCAATCTAATAGGAAAACTGAGATAGTGAACAAATGTTTGGAAGGATATCTTCATTTCTTTGTATATGATAAATAGGCATAATGGGTCAAGTGGTTACCCCTATATGAATGGTGGTATAGCACTTCCTTCCATACAACAACAAAAATTACCCCATTTATGGAACTTTATGGATATCATCCACCATCCATCACATCATCTTTAAGAGAAAATTATAAGGTTCAAGCATTGGTAGATCATATCGAGAATCAACGAAAAATTATCCAACTCTTAAAGGATAACCTCACTTTGGCGCATAATTGACTGAAAGAATGGGATAATCAACATTGCATCAAAATAAGTTTTGATGTAGGTGACTGGGTATTTTTATGACTACAACCATATAAACAAATGTCCCTAAAGCAAGATAAGAAGGATAATAAATTATCACCAAAGTATTATGGTGCTTACAAGGTGTTGCAAAATATTGGTACTACGACATACAAATTGGATCTTCTTGCATCTTCTTGAGTGCACCCAGTTTTACATGTTTCATACTTAAAGAAGGTTATAGTGACAAGCTCCCAATTCAAACAATATTTCCAGAACTTGACGAGGAAGGAAAAATCATATTGGAACTTGAAGCAATCACGAAAACAAGAAATCAACAACTACGAAATCGATCAATTTTAGAGTATCTCATTAAGTGGAAGAACTTACTCGTTGACTATTCCACATGGGAGGATTAGAATTTTATACAAGAGAGTCAAGAACTACTCAAGTGTTGAGAACAACACATTTTTTATGGTGAGGGGCATGTTAGGTCCATATAATACTAGTGTATCCCCTTATTCTTATTGTTATTTATATGTTCGTGTAGTCCCCATATATTTATTATTGTGCGCCATAGAAGCCGACCACTATTGTTATTGCTGCGCCCTTACATTATTACTGTTATGTCAGTTTTGATTATATTGTGACCCATTAGATTCCTATATATATAAAGGAGTTTTTTTCATTTGAATCATCCAAGAATTATTCATTTATTAATGTAAAGGAGGTTTCCCCCTCGAAGAGGATAATTTTTAAGTCGTTGATCTATCTTTTTTTCTATTTTGTGTGCTGTTTCCATAACAAATTCCTATCTTTTTGAGAAATTTATTTATCAATTTAATATTCCATGATTAATAATCTAATCCTCAAATTAGATGTCTAGGTGTTACATCACCAAGGGTAATTAAATTCACCCACTAACTTATAGCCCATTGTTTCTCTTTAGCCATTTGTAGCTTCAAAATTATTTTCCAAATTTATATTAAATAACTCAAAAACACATATTTACATAAGGTAATTATCAGTAACATAATACTAATAAACTAGTCCCAATTATATATTAAAGTTAGAACATTAAGCACATTGACATATACAATAATCACAAATAAAACACTAAGTTAGGGGATATCACACCTTGCCCCACTTGATTTTGATAATGTAATGGTGTCTGTTCTAGATTTCAACCTAGTCTCAGAATAAGGATGGATATGATTCTTTAAAATCATCTTCTAGTTCCAAAGTTTCCTCCTCCTAGCTGAAAATTTTTAATTGAACTTTGACTTGGGCTATTACTCTATTTTGGAGCGCAACTTCCCTTTGGTCTTGTATGCATAGAGATTCTTCCAAGAGATATCCCTTCATTCTAACTAGACAACATTCCAATCAATATGTGAGCTAGATCATGTACATATTTTTTTTGTAAATACACATGAAACACATCATGAAATTTTATGCTTGCTGGAAGAGCAAGCTGATGGGAGACTAGACCTATCCTTTCCAACACTTCAAAACGTCTACAATAACTAGGGGAAAAGTTGGCACAATTGCAAAATATAAGAGTACTATTCTTAAGTTTTACTTTTAGATAAACATGATCACCAACATTGAACTCCCTATGAACTCTCTCTAAATTTGCATAACTGTTTTGTCGATCCTGATCCACCTTCAAATTTCGTTTCACCTGTTTGACTATTTATTCCATTTATTTCAAAATATATGATCCTAATACCAACCTGTATTCAAGGTGATCCCAAATTAAAATCACATTACACCACCTTCCATACATTACTTCAAAAGGACTAATTTTTAGTAAAGTATGATAACCATTATTGTAGGAAAATTCAACTAAATGCAAATAATCTTCCCATTTAGTGGGCATATCCACAACATGCATTTGAAACATGTCCTCTAAGATTTGACTGGTCCTTTCTATTTGACCATTAGTGCAGGGATGATAAGCTATGCTAAAGTTAAATTTTGTTTTGGGAATCACAATTTTCTTTAGACCAAAACCCACAGGTGTTAGTCAACGATCACATTTCCAGAGATAAGGATCCATGAGAGGCAGTTAGTCCATGTCGCGAAACACACAGGGAGCATGGTTTATCCAATGTCCAACAATATCCCCCCCAATGCGAGTCTGGTGTGTATCAAACTCGTGACCTACAATTTGATACCACTTGTGGGGAATAATGATTTATGTTAGACCAAAACCTACAGGTGTTAGTCAACGATCACATCGCCAGAGATAAGGATCCATGAGAGGCAGGTGTCCATGTTGCGAAACACATGGGGAGCGCTGGTTTGTCCAATGTCCAAAATTTTTTACCCATGCCTTCAAACAAAATTTTTTCAAACTCAGAGGTAAATTTTACATCACGATATGATATTACAGTCTTAGACATACCATGTAATCTAAATATTTCCTTCATGAATATTTGTGCTATATTAATGGATTTTTTAAAAACTTCCTGATAGATTTTATTCCAAACAAATTTAGTTTCTTTCTTATGTAAGAAAGTGATTGGGTAAGATTATTTGGAAAACCCTTCTATGAATATCCTATAATAACCTGTGATTCCCACGAAAGACCTAATATCAACTACATCCTTAGGTATTAGCCATTCCATAATGGCCTTTATCTTCTTTGGATCTGAAAAAATCCCCTCTTCAGATATAACGTGCCCTAAATAATGAATCTTTGTTTGATAAATTGCACATTTTCTAAAATTAGCATTAAATTCATTTTCTCTAAGTGTTTGGAGAACTATTCACAAATGATACTCATGCCTCTCCTTGTTCTTTGAATAGAATAAAATGTCATCAATAAATGCAATGATAAATTGGTATAAATAGAGCCTCGATACACTTTTAATCATACACATAAAATTTGTTGGTGCATTAGTGTGTCCGAAAGTATGTATGACAAACTCATAATGCCCATACTGTGTCCTCAAAGTTGTCTTATGAATGTATTCTGCCTTGAATATTGATCTGATAATATATGAATCTTAAGTCAATATTTCAAAAGATAGTAGCTCCGTTGACCTTATCAAAGAAGTCATTAATCTCGAGTAAAAGATACTTATTCTTTATTGTCATTTTTTTGAGTTGGCGATAATCTATGCAGAGTCTAAGGGTTAAATATTTCCTTTTTACAAATAAGATGGGTGCACCCTAGGGTGACACATTGGGTCTTATATATTTCTTGTATAATTTCTCTTGTAGTTTCATCTTTAATTCCATTAACTTTGGGATACTCATTATGTATGGAGATTTAGATGTTGGGATTTCTCTAGGGATAATATCTATAGTGAAATATATGTCCCTTCATGGAGGTAGTCCTAGTATTTCCTCAGGAAATATATCCTTATATTCTTCTAAGATGGGATCTTCCATGGAAGTTTTTTTATTACTTTTAGAATGGCCTTCAATCTGAATTGCATACAACTTGCATCCCTTTTAAGCACATTTATTTAATTATAAGGTAGATATTTTCCTCACTAAAAATAGCTCTTGGTACCCCATTTACTGTACAATTTCCCCTTCATCATTAACACGTATGAAATATTTTTATAAATAGTTTAAAAATACCCTGTGTTGTTCTAGCCAATCCATGCCAATGAGGATTTCATAAGATCCCAAAGGTAGAATATTCAAGTTGTGTGAAATCCATTTTTCTCTATAAGAAAATCTTTGCTCATCTCAGTAACCCTTCTTTTGGTTCATGTAGCTGGCTGCATTAACCAAGGTTTAGTATATTCTTATTTCTTAAGACCACATTTTTCAATTACAGAAGGAGAAATATAACTCAAACTAGAGCCAGGATCAATTAGCATGGATACGATTTTTCCAAAGATTTTACCTTGAATCTCTATAATGGTGGATTAATGGTCAACCTACCTATCATCTAGTGATACACTAATACTTGGAATGTGACGATAAATTTCATTTACTATAGAGGCCTCTTGTATATTATGCATTGTTTCCTTCTTATTCAAATGATTTTGTGGAAATTTTTTCCACATAAAATTTTCATTGCAACCCCAAAATTTAATCGATGGCCTGGAAGATTCATTAATTTTTCTATTCCTAGCTCCTGTTACCAAACTACTTCCCTGATTTAAATTCCTCTGCTGATTTACATTCCTACTGTAATCCCCCCCAAATATTTTTATAAGTATTGGAAAATGCAAGTTTCTTAAATCATTTCTTTTTAGCATTGAATGTTTCGTTTTTCTTTTCCAACCAACTCGTAGAACTATCATTTTTCTGCTTATTTTGTCTGTAGCACAATTTCACTTTCTTATTGTCTCATCCATTGTTTTTGGATTATCAAATTCAATCCTTTCTTTGTAAGAAAAAGGAAAACAATCGATAAACCTTTAAATTTTTTCTTTTCTTCTTTGAGATATGGCACATATCACAATAGGCTCATGAATTTATTCAAAAAATCATCCAATGTTAATTGACCTGGTCTTAGCTCATGGAATTCTCTAGCCTTCTCATTGTAGTACCTCTTTGTTAAATATTGTTCTAGAATTCCATCTTGAATAATTTTCAAGTCAAGTTATTTCCTCTAATTTTATTTATTGCTTTGTTTTCTTCCCACCACAAAGCTTCTTAGCCAAGAAATTGGTATGTAGTGAATTTGGCTTTCAGGTTACTAGGGTAATTATAGACTTCAAAATATTTTGACATGTTTAGAAGCCAAGATTTTTCCCCTTCTATAGATTCTACGTAAAAATTCAAAGGTCTTATATTTTTAAATTCACCTTGTAATTAGGATACAATTATTTTCTTAGAAACAAAATCACTACTTCCTGACTTGTGTTCGTCCATTTCATCATTAGAATTTTGTGTTTGACTCTCACTAGAAACTATAAGTTAAGTTATATCTGGAGACTCACTTCTAATAATTTTCTTATGAGTTATTTAAACTTTCTTACTCCCTCTATTTTTTTCTAATTTCTTGAGTATGTACCCCTTTATATCTTCTTGTTCATCCTTTGCCTTAGACAATTTTTCCTTATTAGCTTTTACAATGTATAAATATGCTTTTAGAATATAGATCACTTGTAAAATATTAGATTCATGTTTTTTTTTCATTTTAATTTTCTCCCCTCATCATTCCTTGTTTATAATCATGCTCTCTACTCCCTTCAAGTAACCTTATAGAAGTATGCCTTATGTTGTCCTATAACTCTAATACCACATGTAATGACCCCCCTAAAATACACTTAAAATAAAATTCCTTTTGTGTCTAAACTTATAGAAGTATGCCTAATGTTATCCTATAACTTTAATACCACATGTAATGACCCCCCTAAAATATACTTAAAAGAAAATTCCTTTCGTGTCTAAACTTCAGTACTCAATTAATACATCAAAGGTTTATGATTAATGTCTTTTGTTAGAAGATTATTTATATACTTTGTCTCTTTTTGTAATGGTTACCTTATACCTTAATCTCTCAGTCTTAACATAAGGATATCTTCTCTCATATAAAGTTTGATTTGAAACATTTGTTTTCCAATTGCTATAATACGATGCCATGGAACTTATTCATTTCCTTTTGTTAATTAAAATAGGGTTTTTAACACATCTTGGTTCATCATATAAAAATGTATGTTCAAGGCATATAAATTATGGTTTTACCCCTCCTTTAATTTCTTTTCATATATGTAGGTACGTGACACGTCTTTAATTTTTACACCCCATAGTCCTTTCTCCTTCTTGTTATATATATATATTTTATTCTATACTTTGATAATGAAAATGTGGGGTAAAGATTATTACCATGGTACGGTGATTCGATTCGACACTTATCCACTTCAAACCTTATATTATTATATGTTCCAACATACCACAAGAAATTATATTACATATCATATTTATTTTTATTAAATGCTTGAGACAACATTTGATACTAATGCATGGATCGAATCTATTTATGTGAATCTATTTGGTCTAGAGTATTGTTACTCACATGGATTCACATCTATGCACATTGTATCGCGTGGAATTCCAATCGATGGTTATGACTTGATCTTCTCGATCCAACATTGATTATTCTCTTCTACAATGAAATTATTCCAACTCAATATAATTTTCTAGATTTGGAATTGATAATGATTCCTTTGCTCTAAACTCCTCTTCTACAATGATGCTATATAGATAGTAATTATATGTGTTTAGGGAAGTTACAGATTATGGAATCTTGATTAGGGTTTTTCAGTTTCTTATGTAGCCATTTATGTAGGTTATCAAACTAAGCCCTCAATTTGTTTTGTTCGATGTTTACAAGATTGATAGGGAAAATGTTGAGAAGCTCTACCTGACCTCTATTGCTGGCAAAAACAATCCTCCATTACTTGTTTTTTGTAATTATCACTTAAATTCATTACATACTTTGTTTCTCCTTGTCCCTTTTTTCCTTCAGGTGAACTCCTCTCTCTCTCTCTCTCTCTCTCTCTCTCTCTATATATATATATATATATATATATATATATATATATATATATATATATATATATATATATATATAGATTATGTATCGTAAATCCTCTCCATGAAATAGATGATCCTTGTCCACTAGAGTGGGTCTGGTAACAAAGGAAATACACAGAGTGTGGGATCCTAATTACTCCAATGAAATAAACGGTGAATCAACTACACAGAGTCCCAACGCTTTAATGTGCTTTGTTGTAGTGGTGGCCTCTTGTTCTTATCTCGGAAAGACACGATCCTTTTGCAACAATGCTTGGATACCTACACAAGATCAAAAAATAAGGGCAGAATACAAAACACCAATCTCATTCATAATTACTAACAAGTCAAGGAGGGATAAGCATATTGTATCAAATAAAACACATCAACGCAAAATGGGAACCAGACAATAGTTATACATATGTATTAATAGAGGAAAGAGTTACAACGAAGCCTTGATGTCGCAACCTCCTTCAGCGGGGTTCAGTTGAAGTGCGTCTCAACGAATGTCAGGGAATTAAGATGGGATGAAGGCACAAGCCTAAGCTCTCTCAATAAGGGACTCTTTCGTTCTATCTTGAATATAAATCTCTCCAGCATTTCTGCTATAATATCTTCAGTTCAGCTAGCTTCATCAATGGAGGATGGCTATATTTATAAAGGGAGAGGAGGTTGGGATCCATACTATGGTGGAAGGGAGGCCTTATCCCATGGGAGGTTTCCCCAAAAGGTGGAAACAAGAGGCCAAAGGAAGAAGGTCGTGGTTATTCAGTCGAACCAGTCCTCATGACTCATCCACGAAGTTGTTGTGATCGAAACTTCACCTCTATTTTTAAAAAAATTCCAAAAATAGATCGGCATGGGCAACTAACTAAGATAGAGCACCAGCTGGCACGGGGGCCAGTGTTAATCTACCTCATTGGCGCAAGGGCATAACTAGCTACCAACGCCATGGCAAAAACATGTGTTTTTGGTGGTCTGTTCAGGAAATGGTCAACATAAGGAATGTTAGACTCATTGTAAGGGATGCAATGATGGTATTTGAAAGGCATGAAACTTTATTTTGTTCATAGAAATGAGCCTCTAATGTGCGGGATGGGGATTACAAGGAAAATGACAAAATGTTATGTAACAGATGCCCCCTAAAGCATGAGGCCCGAGAGAGAGGAAGGGGTGAAATGATTTACGAGAACACATTCAAGCCAAACACTGCTGTCGGAAGACCTACAATTACAAGTATAATAGATACCTCTGAGACATGAACATGTGGCATGGGCGCAACCATCCATAATAGAGTACATATATGAACTGAGATCCGAGGTATGGACGCAACCATCCAGCAGTAAGGATCAAAAAATAGACTCAGGTATGGTCGCAGCCATCCAATCAAAAGAGTCATGAAAAAAATCATGATACACCATAATATCCCGCAACCTAGATCTTATCAGACAAAATCTAGGGTCTTGCACTCCATCTCGATTCGAACAGGTATAGATTCAAGCATGTGAATATGTGAGCTGAAGTCAAACATGCAATAAAATCACCTGATTACCAGCCAATGATGAAAGCTGTTAACACGTGCGAGACCACCAATAATGACAATGGTTCTCAAGGTACAATAGGTACAATCCATAGAATGTGAATAGTGAGCTGGCGTGGAACACCCGTAGAATCACTCGATTGAAGGCAAATGATGTGGACCTGTTGTCAAATGCAAAGAACCTGCCATTGAGGCATGCAAGATCCAAGGTACCGATAGGGAGTCTCTAGTTCAACTTCCTGGATAATGAGATGAAGTTGACAGGAAGTGACCTGGTCAAAGGAGGGCCATAATGTTTCCCACATCATCAAAACAAGACAGAGGAACATGATGATATTGAATAAGGACCAACATAGAATTAGAGGGAGGTTGAAAACTACATAGTAAAAACTTCTTTTGAACATATAAGTGACACGACTCTGGATTTTGCAGTATTTGACATCAAGGGATCTAAGGTCATGATGATGTGGCAAAGAGAAGATGAGAGGTCAGAATAGATTACCAAAACCCATGAAGGAAAGAATGAATGTAGACGAGTGTCATGTTCAAGAATGACATACTACTGACACAACTAAAATTTGGTTCAATTTCCCCCCACCATTTATGGTGATTACCCCAATTATTTTTGAAAATAAGCTTGAAGGGGATAACATATGCTTGTGCTGTAAGTTTTTCCTCCGGACAAATCCATCCTAGTACATTTTACGAGCCCTATGAAGAAGGGACTCAATGAACTTCATGGTGACAATGTCTGATGTCATGAGGGTTTAACGAGTCTGACAAAGGAAGAACTCGACGTCTTTTCATGTTTAGAGAGTTTGAAAGAAGTGGAAAAGAAAACTCCAGCATGTCCCTTTATCGTAAATAGTCTCTCAGATCTGAAAAGGTAGAAAACAATATCTGAAAGAACCTCTTAGTCGCGATAGGCTAAGTTATTCCTTTTTCGTAAATAATCTATCCCAGCCCGAAAAAGGGGTAAACGTATACTGGGTAGATATCATTTCGCAACCATTTAATGAGTTCAAAAAGAAAAGAATCTTGACAATCTTTTCAGTTTTAGAGAGTCAGAAAAGAGCTGAAAGACGACTCCAGTAGTGAGTTTTTCTTGTTTTTACCGATTCCGAAAGAGTATAAAATACAACTCGTGACTTCATCACTGTCGCATTGAAGACCTGTCGCTGCACAAGAAACAAATGTAAAACCCATTTCTCGAAATAACGTAATGTAATAATCAAAAAACATGTCTTAAAACCCAATTAGGGTTCTAAAAAGTTATAAATGACAAAAATGGTAAAAAATAATTACTTTTCACTTTTACCTCTTGTGGAGCAATAGTGACCCCATTTTACCTTGTGAAATTGCAGCGACGATAGTGGGAAATCTAGCAGACCAATCTCGAATTCGTCATTTCCAGGTAAGAGCTGACATCCTTCCCTACATTTTAAGCATTCTTTCATTACTTGCAACCTTCGGTTTGATTTCTGAGGGGGAAATTGTGAAAAATAGGGCACGACGGTCGGCATGGGTTTCGGGTACGGACTCACGCCAACTGCCAAATTTTTTAAACTGGGGCGCACCCATTGGTGCGAATGTTTCTAAAATAATCGCACCAACCGCGCAGACCTCTTAAAAAAATTTTAATGCAAGAAATCAGTCCTAAATTTCACAAATTTTAGCTTTGGATCTGGCTAATAATGTCCATATGAACATGTTTGCAGGTGAAAGAGCGTTAAAATGGTGATCGAGTGGAAGGAACGGGAACACAGTGAAGAGGATGAGCTTGCCCTCGGAAATGCGAGATGCATGGAAGCTCTCAAAGATTGTGGACTGAAAAAGTTCTTCATGAAACCGTGTCTCAGAGCTCAACCAGAGCTGCTACAATACTTGATTGGTATCTGGGATGAGGATCAAGAAAAATTCATTCTTCGAGATCAAGAGCTTGATATTGATGTTTCTGATGTCTATTTCATAACAGTATTGTTGCGGATGGGGTAGCACCAATCTTGACCAGCACCCGGCACACCATGGAGAGCATGGGTATGATGATACAAAGGGTATATCCAGGGGCACAGAAAGGATCAAAAAGAAGGAAGGTGGACATCCAGACTATCCCAGATTTAACACTAAGGGTAGTGGTAGACACGATCACACGAGGTGCAGGAACACAAGCACTGCACGAAGCAACAAAAAAACAACTACTTCTTACTGTAGACTGCTTGTCACCAACCATCTACAACTGGGAAGAGGCAGTAATAATAAATATAAAACATCAGCTGAAAAAGTGCAAGAAGAAAAAATTGAAATAGGTTGGTTATGGGTCTATCCTAGTATGTTAATTCTAGAACAGTTACCAATCTTTCAGCATCAGGAGGTGATTGTCCCAACACCACCAGCGCTGGAACCATGGATGGCTCGATGGGAAACTCTGATGCCAGGGTCAGGGGGTGGTAAAAAGATGTCCTGGAGACCGGAGTTCTTTGATTGGCTCCGCCAATAGTTGATTTTCATGGAGTACTGGCCCTACTCTAGCACATATTTCACTAGTGATCCAGACCTCCTGCTCCCGGAAGGAGAGGATTGGGATGAAGCACCTGGTAAAACTCATTATTTTTTAATTTTTATGAGTATTATGATTTTTTGATATGTATATTCTGACACTTTATCCATGAATTTGCAGATGTAGGCCCAGAGAGACCCGCAGGGATGTCTCCGATAGCGAGGTGAATACCTCGTGATTTTGATGTTGCCCCTCAAGGTGAGGAGGAGGAAATTGTGCACAATTTGGAGGGAATCACCCGTGGGGTCCTAGAATATGGGTGGTTTGATGATGTTACTCATGCATATCAAAGACATATTGTAGGGGTGTTAAAATGAGTTCACCGCTTGCTGAGATGACTTGTCCGAGAAATTACATGCTATCATGATCATCACGTCGATTAGACACCTAGGATTTTATTTCTGCATTTTGTTGTGAGACATGGTGTCTCACGATGTAATAGAAACACACATATTTTTTGAAACTTATGGTGCACACTGATGCAAACCTTCGATATATATCTATATATATATATATATATATATATATATATATATATATATATATATATATATATATATATATATATATATATATATATATATATATATATATATATATATATATATATATATATATATATATATATATATATATATATATATATATATAGTTTCCTATTTGATATGACTCTCTCTTGTGATGATGATTTTACAGATTACACAAATGTCTATCTAATACAATGTTAGCCATTGTATCAGCTAATGCATTCATTTTTCTAGGAATATGTTGATATGTGATATAATCAAAATGTCTTTCTAGCAAACGAACACGTAAATACAATCTTAAAATGTGTACGTTTCTATCTGAAATAACGCCCATTAATCTGAAGAACAAGAAGCTGTGAGTCTAGATTTACAACCAATGCACTAATGCCGAGGGTAATTGCCTCGGTTAACAGTTCAATGACAACACTATATTCAGTGACATTGTTTGTAGTTCATCCTAGACAAATACCTTGCAGGTCTATCAACTCACCAGCAGGATCATAAATCACCTAGGCTACCGAAGACAAGTTCTGAGTACTGCAGGAAGCACAATCCGTGAAACCGACATAAGGGGTAATAGACATCTGCACAATAAGCAAAGACCTAATAAGCAGGAAAACGTTCACAAAAAAACCAAGCCAAAAAATGTACAAAAATGAAAAAAACACCTATGTTCACCAAACATGCATGAATGACTCATGCATAATACTTCTTGAGATACAACCCATTTCTGGGCTGATCTAAAGGATGACCTTTGTAATCAATGAGCTCATAGGCCCCGTTCTTCAAAACACACTTAATGATGTAAGGCCCATGCCACATGGGTTGAAATTTTCCTGCCCCCAGCTTATCATGAGCTTGATCATACAGGAGGACGAGGTCTCCTTCTACAAAGGAGCGAGGGGAAACCGACTGGTCAAAATGGGCTTTGACCCGCTTCTTTTGTGCCTCGATGACCAAAGTAGTAAAGCAGTGAGTTTCATCAAGCCTCTCTAAGTAGAGAAGACGCTCTTCTTCAAGTGAAGTGTTGGGCAGTAATTCAACAGCTAATTTGAGCAAAGGTATTTCACACTCAATTGGAAGGGTAGCTTCTAGACTGTAATCAAGATGGAATGGAGTGAATCCAGTCGCATCCTTGAATGAGGTTCGGTATGCCCAGAGAGCCAAAAATAACATGAGATGCCAATTGGATTTGTAGATCCCAATCATACATTGAAGCATAGCGACTAAAAACTTTGTTCACAACCTCAACTTGCCCATTGGCCTGAGGATAGTACAACATTGAGCTATCGTGACACAAGCCCAACTTGGAAGTCAACTCCACCACCATATAATGTCGAAAATGGGAACCATGATCGGTAACGGTGGCTTGAAGGACACCAAACCTAGAAATGATGTGATTGAATATAAACTGAGCTGCTATATTACTGTCGACGGCAAGTGTAGGCATTGCTTTGGCCCATTTGGTGAAGTAGTTAATGACTACGATAATATAAGCATGCCCCTCGGCCGAGTGAGGGTTACACGTCATAAAATCGATGCCCCACTTCGCAAAGGGACCAACGGTAATGACAGGGTGCAAATGTGTAGGTGGCGCACGCATCTTGCGCTGATAGATCTAGAAATCATGACATTTATGGACAACAACAATGAAATCCTTGAAGATAGAGGGCTAGAAATACCCAACATGAAGAATATTTTGTGCAGTGGCATAACCAGACATGTGACTGCCATAGGTGCCACTGTGGCAATCATTTATAACCTGAGATGAGAACCTCTCAAGACACGTAGACATTGCCCTGAGGCCAGGCATGAACGACGAACGATGATGGCCATCATCCCACGGAAAATCCTTGAGAGAAATAATTTCGACGATGGCTTCATCAGAGGGAAATATCTCTCGCAAGGGATTGGATGAATTTGAATCGTTGAGCCAAGGTGATTGAGAATAAGTGTAGAGAGACATGCTCAAAGGAGCATGATCAGAAGGTGGAGGATTCAAAGCTACAAGAAGTTCACAATAATCAATGTCAATCAGAATTAAAGGCATCGAATCTCCAAAATAATCGAACTATTCAGGTGAAGGGATGATCCATGGGTCATCAGACCGAGAGATCATATTGATCTGAAAAGTGTTAGGTGGAGGAAGAGGAAAAATACCCATGAGGGCAGGATCTTTGAAGAGACCCGACCCAATGCTCTCGTAGGGAATAGGGATATTATCCACATACGGAACATTGTTCTCAGAAGATGAAGTGAATAATGACAATTGATCAACAGTAACAATATTTCCTTCATGCAGGAATTTCAGGACATGAAAGAGAGTGGATGGAATGCACTGCATAGCGTGAGTACAACTGCGACCGAGGAGAAGATTGTAATTGAGCTTGGTGTCAACTACTTCTACCTCGACATTGAATGTATTCCCTTTCAAGGTAATCAGTAAACTAGCGAGAACACCCAAAGGTTTTGATTCTCTTCCATCAAATGATTCAAGGGCATTTGGTGACGAGTTCAAAGCCAGAGAACCAATGGCTTTCTAGTAAGAAGATGACATGATGCATGTAGACGCACCTTCATCCAAAACCACTTGATGGATATCGCGACCATTAATGGCAACTTGTATAATGAGTGCAATCTGGTGTGGGAGTCGTGGAATGAAATTCTCTAAATCAAAAGATAGAAGGCTAGTATCTACAGGATCAACCCCACCAATCGTAGATAAAAAATCCTTCCGTTGAGACGGACAACTCTGAAGTACTTTTAGTGTAGACATTGCAGATGGTGCTTGAGACAAATCCTCAACAATACTGTAATGTTGAGCAGCATGGGAATTTGGATTATAAGAAGACTTGCGGAGCACACCTTTGGAAGGTGGCCATACAACGGGCTCAGTACTGGGCCTTTCATTCCGAAGAGGGCCAGAAGCAGGCGGAGGAGGAGGACCATTAGTGATCTATTTCCCTACTGCCTGACACGATTTGGTATAATATTTCGATCGAGTAGCAATAGAAATGGATGCAGAACCATTCATCATGAAGACTTGAGAGCCAAATGGGGCAGAGGACTGAGGTTGCTCTACCACCTGGGTCTGCTGAGATGGAAAAGATTCTTTAAGAACAACTACAGTTCCCTGAGTGCCTTTGAGAAATCTAGTTACTTCAGCCCATCGAGGACAGTCCTTGGTGTAATGATCTTCGTCAGAGAACAAAAAAGGGTACTTCGGCTTATGTTGTGAACCATCATCAGCACGAGGTTTTGAAGAATATGGTTTCGGGGTATCAGCTTTGGCCTTACCTTTACCCTTCTTTTTCCCCTTGGAAGTTTTGTTCGCTATATTGGCTTGAATGGCATTGAATTCTGAGATTTTACTAGGATTCGGAGTGGACTGAGAAGCAACATCATTGGAAGAATTAGACTTTTGCTTCCCAAGATTTTAAGGATAATACTTTCGAGAAGTCTAAGACATGGAACCAATAATACCGTTGATGGATGGGGTCACCGGTGCTTTAGAAGTTCCAGGTCGAGGGACATTAGGAAAGATATCGTACAATGTGCCAGAATGAGAGTACACAAGATCAAGGTATTGGGCAGGAGCAATGGCTTGTTCCTCAGTTACACATGCTCCCATAGCTATGCCTTTCGCAATTTGATTGAAAAAGGAGGTAGTGAACCAATCAGTTAGAAGTTGAATAGGAATATAAAACTTAATCAAGCGACGGCGACGTCTCCATTCATGAATATGATCCGAGATATGAGTAGTGCGGTCTTGTTTCAAGGGTGTGAGGAGGTGTGTCTCGGTTTCATAACAAACTGGTAACTGAAAATGTTTAAGGAATGCCATGGCGAGAGAGTTGAAGTCTTGAAATATGTCACGAGATAGCTCAATGTACCACTTTGCAGCGGCATCAGTAAGAGTCTGTTGGAAAATACGGAGTCAGATGGAATCGTCAACCTAAGAGTTAGAGGAAAAAAACAAGTGGTAAGTCATAACATGCGCTTGGGGGTCTTCTTCAGACTTTCCCTCAAACTTATGACAATCACTAGGAATCTTAGTCGGAACTGGAGGCCAATACAGGTTATGAAGAATTGGATTGTTCATTAACTTTGACATATCAGGTATTTCCAACGTAGTGAGAAATGGTAATTGAGGAATAAAAGGCATTAGAGGTCTCTGATAAGGACCCGTGTTAACATTCTACCCAACCTGTGGGAAATTATGCACCCATATGTTTTTTCCTGGAGGATTATGACCATAGGGGTTATAAGCCTGATAATTTTGCTGATACTAGGGTTGAGGACCAGGATATTGATTCTGAGCATACCATTGGGGTCATTGCTGAGCAATGTATGGATTCTGTTGCGGAATGTAAGCATGGCCTTGAGGTTGATTATACACCAACTAAGATGGATTTTGAGAGTAAAAAGTGAAACCTTGGGGTGCACTATATACCGGCTGATATTGACCTTGGGGGTAATAAGCGCCTTGGGGTTGAGCAGGTGGACCCTGCTGAGCAGGTTGAGCGGGGTACTGAATAGGAAGACCCTGCTGAGTTGGATAAACAGGTTGAACTGGTTGTTGAGTAGGTTGAACCGGCTGTTGAAAATATTGAACCAACAGTTGAACAGGTTGAACCAGCTGCTAAGATGGTTGAGCAGGCTGCCCCTACGGAACAGGTTGGCCTGGATAATGAGGGCCACCTAGTTTCCCTTGTGGAAGAGGTTGGCCCAATGAAGGAGATGGACCAAGTTGTCCCTAATGACTAGGTTGACCTAGAGCAGGACCATAGGGTTATTCTTGTTGCACAAAAGTTTGGCCATACTGTACATACGGTTGCTGCTTTTGTACAATAGGTTGTCCCTATGGGGGATACATGGGCCCGCTAACAACATAAAATGTTCCTGGTTGAAGCTAACTTGAAGGACGGGAGGGTTGTCCTTGTTGGATCGAAGGTTGACCTTGCAGACTATAAGGTTGTCCCTGAGGACCGAAGGATTGTCCCTACTAAGCCGAAGGTTGTCCCTATAAGGGTTTTCCTTGTAAGCTTGAGGGTTGTCCTTGTAGCAAAGGTCCTTAATGAGTGACGGTCTGATAAGGATCAACAGGAAACGAATAGACGTGTTTGCCGATAGCATCATCGTGATAGGGAGGATTGACAAGAACTTGGGGTGGCCGAAAACCCTGAGAGTTCTGTTTTTGAACAACCAACAAATACTCTTCAAAAGTAAGGCCGCTAGGAATCATAGGGACAGTCAAGGTCATACTAGAAGCAGATGGGGCCTCAGGAGAATGAGCATACAAAGAAGGAGCATAATGTCGGTGAATGTCCAACATGTGCTCATCAAAATTATAGGTAGAAACCATAGGCATAGTCGTAGTCGCACCAGCAGGTGCAGTCTCCGGAGCGCAAGCTTGTGATTTGCTCGGATCCTGATTAACAGGCCATGTAGGATTAAGTAAGATAGACCTACGAGTGTGAAAATAATCTGACGAATGTGTTGTAACAAATGGCGTAGACGAAGCTACACAGACAGTATGTCGGACCGGACAGATGTAACAATAACCGACGAACTCAGTGTCGAAGGTGACAATCCCAAAGAAGGGAGGTCCGAGCTCCTAGAGGGTGTTGATGTACTAGATTGTACCAAGGATGCAACGCTAGACATAATATGACTCAAAGTCCGATAACTGGGTGGAAGTGACACCGATTTAGGAGAAGATTGAACAGAAACATGTGGGAGATCTTTAGGGAAAAGTTGATATTCTCCTGTAGAAACAAGCATTCCTTCACTGTCAATAGGACTCGAAGAATCCATATCTGACGAAGTCGGAAGATCGTCAAAAAGACGACAAGGAATAGGAGGTATAGTAGTAGCTGCAAATGGTGATCCCGAAGCAAGAGGAGGGAATTATTCCTCGTCCCCAAAACTAGACCAAGCACCTGGAGGAGGCCTATTGAACTCAGCTGACTCTTCAGGAGGATATCGAGTAGAGAGAGGTAAAATAGTTGGGAAAATAGGCTGCGAAAACTCAGCAGACCTAGTGGACTGAGGGGTTTCGTAAGAAACGTCAGGAAAGGAACTACCACTAGGAGGCAGTGAGGAAGACGATGAAACTAGTGGTTTCGCCACTATGACCATATTTCAAAATAGAAAAGGAAAAAGAGATAGCCAAAAGAAGGCTTCAAGACCAAGGCCTAAGGAACAAAAAAACAAGCCAAGTAACAAAATTTTAACGGGCATGTGATCGTGGGTAATTAATTTGACATTGAAACCAGACTTTGTTGTTTTCTTGTTTTAAGAGTCGAGAAACAGACAAAAGATGACTCTAGTCACTTTCAATTTTAAACGAGTGTGAAAGGACAAGTGATCGATGATCTCTTCTCTTTTTAAAGAGTCACGAAAAGATCGAAATGACTACTCTGGTAATCTAAGAAAGAGGGTGTACCAAGTTTCCGTGAACTGCCATATACACCTTGGTGATCAAATGAAAGAGAAATGACCAAGGACTTTTCGTACGTGCAGGTAGTCTCCCCGAATGCCGTGTTTGGTGTATCATGGTTATAGGGCGGCAGATGTGGCTTCCTATGGATAAAGGATTTGAACCTATAGGGGTCTCCCTTTAGATACTCTATGGTACGGGGAGCACAAGTCTGTACTAGCACTGTCTAAAGCCAAAAAGCGAATGATAGCTACTAGGTTTTAAGACGTCGGAACACGTCTCTAGCCTAGACCACTAAAATGTTTGCGTTAGGTTCCAATGTTTCCTTAGGTTAATTGAATTGATTTTAGAGTTGATCTTGAATTATGTTTCAATTTCAAGGCCTTACCGAATGTCGATATCGAATTTCCAGAATTTTGAGGTCTAAAATGGGCCTCCTAAGGAAATAATAAAATAATATCTAAACCAATAAAATAATATTTATGAATTTGCAATTCACTTTTTGCACCACAATCCATGTAACCATAGTTAAATTCAATTCAAAAGTTGTACCAAAATAAAATTAATAAAAAAATTGTATTGATGTGACTATAAATAAGAATGAGTTCCTCAAGAAAAAGTCATTATCATTGAACAACTAATGCATTTATCCTTTGTACTTAAATAACTTAAAATAAAATATAAATATAAGTTTATAAATTCTTAATTATATTATATGCTAATTAAAATTTATATTATTTAAATTGTATAATAACATGTAATTAATATACTATATTAAAATGATATAATATAATATAATATAATAAATGTATAGGGATATGTATTGCTTCTTTCAAGAAATATGAAAAGACAATAATATATTTTTATTTAAAAAGTGTGAAATGACATTTATTATGAGTACTTTACTTTGACTTTAAAAGTACTTAGAGCACTACCATGGTTAACCATGGGTTTTTATCCACCATCGAGAATATGACAAGTAAGTACCTTTAAATCAAGCAATGCGACCTCAACCATTAGGGATGATGTCATCTCCTAAATTGTGATTGGTTCTCATAAAGTGAATTTTGATTGCACATTTTCCTTAGGAGGCCCATTTTAAACTTGAAAATTCCCCTAATATATGCAAATGAACACCATTTTCCATTCAATGAGTGCTAATTAAGAGAAGGATAGAGATCTTTCAAACAATAGCAATCAATGAAATCAAACAAAGAAATCTGCTAATGCATCTAATTCAATCAAGCGAAAAATGAAAAATTATTTTCTAGTTAATCAAGCACTAGTTATGCAAAAGAACTTTCCTTTTCCAAACAAATGAAAGAATGAAATTTTTTGATTTTTTCAATGAAATGAAGCACACAATGCACTAATTACATGAAAAAAAAAAACAAGCACTAGTTCGAGGATTGAGAATGTAAAGAGCTAAACCGAATGATCTGATGAAAGCAACACAAATGCAAAAATGCACTCAAACCAATGAAGCACTCTTCCAAACAAAGAGGAAGCTTTGAAATGATCCAAACAAGCAATGTGATTTATGCTTGGAGCAACAAGAAGAAAAATCAAAAGAAACCCGAAATGATCATTCAACCAAAACAAATGCTCAAAGGATAAAAAAAGAACTAAACGTAATTGATCAAGAGATGTGACTGACAAGAATAAAAAGACTTGAATTCCAATTAGAAGGCTTAGTGAGCTAAGACACTGAGAAACCCTAAGGTCATAAACTGCATAGATAAGTAAACATACATACAATTGAGAAGAACAAGTCTATGACAGACAAATAAATATCAACAAAACAATTGCAAATCAGAAATCCACCTAGAGACAAGCACAACTGACCAAAAAAATCAAAAGGAAATTCAATCCAAATGCTACAAGATTCGGCGTGACTGTAAGGCGGTAATCCGCGCCAAACAGGGGTTGGCACTAGTGCAACACAAGTAACATGCACCAATCAACGCGACTATTCAATCAAAAAATGTGCCAAGCCAGATATCTATGGGAGAATGTGAAATCCAATGAGAAGAGGTCAATCTTGACACTCTGGAGATGAATAAGAGGAATCTAAACAAGAAAACAGACCATAAATGATAGAAAAACAAGAAAACGACTGAAGTCGACTTGACAAGGGAAAACAGACAAATTCACAATGATCCCCAGCGGAGTCGCCAATTTTTTAAGTAGGTAAATCCTCTCTGCGGATAGAGACGATCCCTCTAGCCCTAGAGTGGGTCTAGTAACAAAGGGACAAACTAGAATGTAGGCTCCTAATTACTGAATGAAATAGATGCGGTAGATCAATCTACCTGGAGTCCAACGCTGTCGTCGTGGCTATTGTAGTGGTGGCCTCTCGATTCCTATCTCGGAAAGTCATGATCCTTTTGCAGTAATGCTTGGATACTTGCACAAGATCAAAAAATAAGAGCAGCATATGAAACAACAATCTCATTCATAATTACTAACCAGTCAAGGAGGGTTAAGCATATTGCATCAAATAAAACACATCAACACAAAATGGGAACCAGACAATAGTTATACATATGTATTAATAGAAGAAAGAGTTACAACCAAGCGAGACGTCGCAACCTCCTTTAGTAGGGTTCAGTTGAAGCATGTATTGATGAATGTCAAGGAATTCAGATGGGATGAAGGCATAAGCCTAAGCTCTCTTGATAAGGGACTCTTCCGTTCTATCTTGAATAGAAATCTCTCCAGCGTTTCTGCTATAATATCTTCAGTTTAGCTAGCTTCATCAATGGAGGATGGCTATATTTATAGAGGGAGAGGAGGAGGTTGGGATCCCTACTATGGTGGAAGGGAGGCCTTATCCCATGGGAGGTTTCCCAAAAAGGTGGAAACAAGAGGCCAAAGGAGGAAGGTCATGGTTATTCAGTCGAACCACTCCCCATGACTCATCCACGAAGTTGTTATGATCAAAACTTCGCCTCTATTTAAAAAATAATAATTCATAAACAGATTGGCGCAGGCAGCTAACTGAGACAGAGCGTCAGCTAGCGCGGGGGCCACTGTTAATCTACCTCATCGGTGCGGGGGCATAACTGGCTACCAACGCCAAGGCAAAAACAAGTGTTTTTGGTGGTCTGTTCAGGAAATGGTCAATAGAAGGAATGTTAGACTCATGGTAAGGGAATAAATGATGGTATTTGAAAAGAATGAAACTTTATTTTGTTCACAGAAATGAGCCTCCAATGTGCGGGATGGGGATTGCAGGGACAATGAAAAAATGTTGTGTAACAGATGCCCCCTAAAGCATGAGGTCCGAGAGAGAGTAAGGGGTGAAATTCTTTAAGAGAACACGTTCGAACCAAACATAGCTGTCAGAAGACCTACAATTACAAGTGCAATAGATATCTCTAAGACATGAACATGTGGCAGGGGCAGCCATCCATAATAGAGTACATATATGAACTAAGATCCGAGGTATGGACGCAACCATCCAGCAGTAAGGATCAAAAAATAGACTCAGGTATGGTCACAACCATCCAATCAAAAGAGTCATGCAAAAAATCATGATATATCATAATATCTCGCAACCTAGATCTTATCAGACAAAATCCAGAGTCTTGCACTCCATCTCGACCCATACAAGTACAGATTCAAGCATTTGAATATATGAGCTGAAGTCGAACATGCAAGAAAATCACCTGATTACCAGCCAATAATGAAAGTTGTTAACATGTGCAAGAGAAACCACCAATAATGACAATGGTTCTCAAGGTACAGTAGGTACAATCCATGGAATGTGAACAGTGAGTTGGCTTAGAACAACCGCATAATCAATTGATCGAAGGCCAATGATGTGGACCTGTCGTCGAATGCGAAGAACATGCCAGTGAGGCATGCAGGCTCCAAGGTACTGATAGGGAGTCTCTAGATCAACTTCCTAGATAATGAGCTGAAGTGGACAGGAAGTGACCTGGTTGAAGGAGGCCATAATGTTTCCCACATCATCGGCATGAGACATAGGAACATGATGATAGTGAATCAGAACGAACAGAGAATCAGAGGGAGGTTGAAAACTGCAGAGGCAAAACTTCTCTTGAACATATCAACGACACAACTTTGGATTTGACAGTATTTGACATCAAGGGATCTGAGGTCATGATGACATGGTAAAGAGAAGATGATAGGTCAGAACATATTACCCAAATCCATGAAGGTAAGAATGGCGAAATGAGATGTCCCCAACCCGACACGAACGCAGACGAGTGTCATGTTCAAGAGCGGCATACTGCCGACACAACTAAAATCTAGTTCAATTTCCCCCCACCATTTCTAGCGAGTACCCTAATTATTTTTTAAAACAAGCTTGAAGGGGATATCATATGCTTGTGCTGTAAGTTTTTCCTTCGGGAAAATCCATCCTATTACATTTTACGAGCCCTAGGAAGGAGGAACTCGATGAATGTCATGGTGACAATGTCTGATGTCATCAGTGTTTATCGAGTTTGAAAAAGGAATAATTCGACGTCTTTTCATGTTTAGAGAGTTTGAAAAGAAGCGGAAAAGAAAAATCCAACATGTCCCTTTTCATAAATAGTCTCTTAGATTCGAAAAGGTAGAAAACAATATCTGAAAGAACCTCTTAGTCGCAATAGGCTAAGGTATTCCTTTTTCGTAAATAATCTATCCCAGTCCGAAAAAGGGGTAAACATATACTGGGTAGATATCATTTCTCAGCCATTTAAAGAGTTCAAAACAACAATACTCTTGACAATATTTTCAGTTTTAGAGAGTCAAAAAAGAGCTGAAAGATGACTCCAGTAGTTACTTTTTCGTGTTTTTACCAAGTTTGTAAAAGTATAAAATAAAACTCGTGACTTCATCACTATTGCATTAAAGACCTGTCGCTGCACAAGAAACAAACGTAAAACCCATTTCTAGAAATAACATAATGTAATAATTGAAAAACATGTCTTAAAACCTAATTATGGTTTTGAAAATTTATAAAATGCAAAAAATGGTAAAAAATAATTACTTTTCACTTTTACCTCTTGTGGAAAAATAGTGACCCCATTTTACCTTGTGATTTTGCGGTGACGATAGTGGGAAATCTAGCTGACCAATCTCGAATTCATCAGTTCCAGGTAAGAGCCGACATCCTTCCCCACATTTTAAGCATTCTTTCATTACTTGCAACCTTCAGTTTTGATTTATGAGGGGGAAATTGTGAAAACTAGGGCACAACAGTCGGCGCGGGTTTCGGGCACGGACTCGCACCAACCGCCCAATTTTTTAAACTGGGGTGCAGCCATTGGCGCTACTGTTTCTAAAACAGTCACGCCAATCGTGAAGACCTCTTAAAAAAATTTTAATGCAAGAAAGAAGTTCTAAATTTCACAAATTTTAGCTTTGGATTTGGCTAATAATGTCCATATGAACATGTTTGCAGGTGAAAGAGTGCTAAAATGGTGATCGAGTGGAAGAAACAGGAACACAGTGAAGAGGATGAGCTTGTCATGGGAAATGCAAGATGCATGGAGGCTCTCAAAGACTGTGGACTGAAAAATTTCTTCATGTCACTGTGTCTCAGAGCTCAACCGAAGCTGCTGCAATACTTGATTTGTGCGGATTGAGCTAGATATTGTAGCATTGACAACGAAGAAATATCTGACGAAGATGGTGAGGATGATCCTTACACTTAGCTGAAAGAGACGGAAGGTCATCTAGATAAGGTTGAACGATGTGCTTAATATCGTGAAAATAGTATGACATCGCTCGTTGAAACGTGGCCCCAACATACTTCAAGCCGAAAATAATATTCTTATACGCAAAATTACCCCAAGGGCATATAAAAGTGGTCTTATGCTGATTAGTCAGGAGAATGTTAATCTGGTTATAGCCAGAAAAGCCGTCCATGAGGGAAAATATCTCACTCCCAGCACAGTCATCAATGATCTGATCAATAAATTGAGTAGGATAATTATCTTTGGGACAGGCTCAATTGATGTCACAATAATCAACACAGACTTGAATGGTACCCTGTTTCTTATCTATAGGGACAATTTTCAACACCCATTCTATCAAGGGAATTAGGTAGATGAAACCGGCATTGAGAATTTTTTCAATTTCACATTTAATGATGGCGGCTTTCCGAGGGTGCATAGGACGAAGGCGCTGACGAACAGGCTTCGAACCAGGGTAGCTAGGAATCTCATGCACCATGATACTGGGATTAATGCCAGGCATTTCTTTGTAGGACCATGCAAAGACATTACGAAACTCGTAGAAAAGGCTAGTATAAACCTAAATTTCATCTGAAGAATAGGTGACCCCAAGATGGGTGTTCTCGCTAGTTTACCGATTACCTTGAAAGGGAAGACAACCAATGTTGAAGTAGAAGTATTTGATGTCAAGCTCAATTACAATCTTCTCCTTGGTCGTAGTTGGACTCATGATATTCTGTGCATTCCGTCCACTCTCTTTCATGTCCTAAAATTCCCACACGAAGGAAAGATTTTTATTATTAATCAATTTAGCGACCCCATTGGTTTGCGAAACCAAAGATTCTGGGTTCCTCCCTAATGGAGTTGCCAATTTTTTATGTAGGTAAATCCTCTCTGCAGACAGAGATGATTCCTATAGCCCTAGAGTGGGTCTAGTAAAAAAGGGACAAACTAGAGTGTAGGCTCCTAATTACTGAATGAAATAGACGCGGTAGATCAACCTACCTGGAGTCCAACATTGTCGTCGTGGCTGTTGTAGTGGTGGCCTCTCGATTCCTATCTCGTCAAGTAACAATCATTTTGCAGCAATGCTTGGATACTTGCACAAGATCAACAAACAAAAGCAACATAAAAAACAAAAATCTTATTCATAGTTACTAACCAATCAAGGAGGGTTAATCATATTGCGTCAAATAAAACACATCAACGCAAAATGGGAACCAGACAATAGTTATACATATGTATTAATAGAAGAAAGAGTTACAACCAAGCCTTGATGTTGCAGCCTCCTTCAATGGGGTTCAGTTGAAATGCATCTCGACAAATGTCAGGGAATTCAGATGGGATGAAGGCACACGCCTAAGCTCTCCCAATAAGGGACTCTTCCATTCTATCTTGAATAGAAATATCTCCAGTGTTTCTAGTATATTATCTTCAGTTCAACTAGCTTCATCAGTGGAGGATTGATATATTTATTGAGGGAGAGGAGGAGGTTGGGATCCCTACTATGGTGGAAGGGAGGCCTTATCCCATGGGAGGTTTCCCCAAAAGGTGGAAACAAGAGGCAAAAGGAGGAAGGCCGTGGCTATTTAGGCGAACCACTCCCCATGACTCATCCACGAAGTTGTTATGATAAAAAATTCGCCTCTATTTTTAAAAAAATTTCTATAAATAGATTGGCATGGGCAGCTAACTGAGACAGAGCACCAGCTGGCGCAGGGGCCAGTGTTAATCTGCCTCATCGGCGCGAGGGCATAACTGGCTACCAGCGCCAAGGAAAAAACAGGTGTTTTTGGTGGTTTGTTCAGGAAATTTTCAAAAAAAGGAATTTTAACCTCTTGGTAAGGGATGCAATGATGGTATTTGCAAGGCATGACACTTTATTTTGTTCACAGAAATGAGCCTCCAATGTGCGGGATGGGGATTGCAGGGATAATGAAAAAATGCTATGTAACACACACACACACACACACACACACACACACACACACACACACACACACACACACACATATATAGATAACACTCTGTGATTAGTTAAATGACATGGGTTTTGTTTTAATTTTCATTTTCATCTATGTGCAAGTTCTTCATGGAGCAATATTGTGATTTACGACCTTCCCTTGGTGTTGTTAGTCATCAGTAATTTTTACTATCTATATATGAATATAGATTGGTTCTATATTTTAAAAAACAAAATTCCCTGAACATTGTGAGTTTTAAAAATCTCATTTCCTTCATTATCCTTATAGAAAATTTTTCACTATTTTATCAACCTTGCCATTTCATGGTCACCCTGCCACTCCTAAAAGACCCCTTAATGGATTGTGCCTCTCATCTCCATCCTTTTTCCCTACCTATGACCTCATTACTCTATTTTTCCCTTGCCCATAACTCCACTTTACATCTAGGGTTACCTATAAGCCTATTCCTTCCCATGGTTACCAGGTTCCTCAAGCATTGATGGTCTCAGAACTATCTCTGTAGGCTCTTTAGATAAATCAAGTACATTGGATTTTAGATCTTCAATACACCACTTTGTCAATACTCTGTTTTTACACTTGAAGACTCCACGCCAATTTTCAGTCAAAGACCAGGTTAAAGAATCCTCCCACTAGGTCAATTAGGGTTTTCATAGGTTGTAAGGTCATCATTGATGTTTCAGACACAATTTTTCTTTGTTAGAATATGGTTCAGAGGTCTTGAAATGTTCAGACATGGTTATTCAAGAGAAGATCTAAAAAGTCTCCAAAGAAGACTGCCTTGTCAAATTCAACTTCTGTAAAAGGTAAATGTAACTTTAACACTTCTGCAGGAGTGTTGAAGTTTCCATCAGCAGAAGGGGTTGGTAAGGTAGATGGTATGCTCATAAAATGAATACAACTTATAGGAAGAAAAAAAACACTTGCTCTTATAGATAATTAGGGTGTTTTGAGACTAGCTAGGGCCAGAATTGTGCCAAGCAGGGATCAAATGCAAAAATCACCATGGAGGAGGTACCCCAAGAAGACAAACATGAAGATAAGTTTTTTAGATATTATAGGTGAAATAGGGAAAAAGGTGAGGTTAACTAGACATAAATGAATGAACTTAAAAGGGATATAGATAACTTAGAAGACAACAATGATAATTGTTTTCAAGCATTCCAGACACCCAGGGTTTTGCGAAAGTGTTCAAAGAAGGTGAAACCATGGTTTGGACTCCATGATTACAGCAAAGGGATTCTGAAGATGTCATTGTGTGTAAACATCCCAAAAATTTCCAAGGTGAAATGTGTCACTGCCTCAAAGAGAAAGGAGGTAAAGAGTATCAGTGAGAAAGCTCTAAATTATCATTTCAGTCACCTGCAAAGCAGCAATGGTAAAAAAAATGAAAAACATGATGTTGAGCTCCAAGGTGGAAACCAAAGGTGATTTTAAGGTTGTTGTTGTGTAAAATAAATATGTCAAGCTTCAGGAATAAAGGGAAAGGCCACTTCAATGTTTTTATTAACCTGAAAAAATAAAGGCCAATTCAAGGTTTTTTGTCGCATGCCAAGCAAAGGATGATCTGAGTTTCAAGGTAAGAACATAAGGGGTTTTGATAATGCTGCCTTGTTTTTGGAGTCCCAAAGGTGTGTTAATGATCTTGTCAAGACAAAATGACTAGAAACAAGAAGGTCAAATTCATCATCTCAGTAACCTGTAGAGCAAACAATGTAAAGGGTCAGTAAGAAGAGGTGAAAGTTGAGTTGAAATGCATGATGGAAACAGCAAAGGATCAAATTCATGTTTTTAAGTCACCTGCAAACCCTGAATGTCAAAAGAATTGGTAAGAAAAGCAAGAGCAGAAGCCAAGTTAATGTTTTTATCACCTACAGGACAAAATTATAAAGAAATATTAGTAAAAAAGTGAAAGGGGCCTAAAAACATGAGGAAAGTGGGTTGTGAAGCTAAAATAAAAATCCTTGAGTTGATATAAGGTTATTTTATACTTCAAACAAATCAGTGTTTCCTTGCAAAGAATTTGAAATTTCGAAAGGAGAAGGAACTGTGAGTTTTTGAGCCAAAATTTGGCTAAGTGTTGAGGTGCTACGCGTTTAGGTCGGCGCTGCGCGCCTAGAGTCGGGCGCTGTGCCCATAACCATTCTGCTCTTGCATTTTATCAAAGTGATGCGCGCCTGGAGGTAGGCGTTGCACGTCTGGAAATGTGCTACGTGTTTGCCTGATTCTCTCGACAGGCACAGTAAAAATCCTCTGGCACTACGCACCTGGCACAAGGCGCTACACCTTTTCCCAACCTGACTCACTAGTTCCTTGGCGCTGCGCGTTTTTCCAAGAGGGCCTCCTACACCCTGTAGCCCCTCAAATCAACTCAAAACACATTTGCAGCTTCCTCGAAGGACCTCCAAAGCGATGTTAAAGGGTAAGTACAACTCATCAAGCCCTTCTTCAAGAATTTGTGGTAACTTATAATTAAGAGAAATTGAAGACCTATGGAGGAAAACCTAATTTTCATGCTTAAAAATCACTGTTTAAAACACTTCTCCATCTGAAGGATTGTTCACTCACCTAAGGCTGTGCCTACATTCACTCCATTCATTCATAAGCTTTGTCACCTACAATACAAACATATTGACCTTACATTACGCTCTCCATTTCAAATTTGACATAAGTGCAAGGTGTGTCAAAGCAGAGTTTTTACAAATCAACAGGGGTGGTCATTAAGTTTTTTCTAGCCTCTCATTCAACTTGATATACCTACACACTCTCTCATCTCATTCACTTACAGAACTTCCTCTTTCATCACCATCCCTTAAACTCATTTCCATTTACAGTCTTAAGGTTTCCAAGGGAAGGGCGATCAAAATGTCAAGAGAAGATGACAGTGGTAGTGAAGGGGATGGCCAAATTCCAAGGAGACACCAACACAAAGGTGGGAGGATCAACAAGTTTGAACCACTAAACACAATGGAGCTAAGTGCATCTCCCTTAACTGTCTCCTGCTTCCAAAATGTAGGTTGCTATGAATATTTTGAAAGGGTGTAGCAGGTGTAGAATCACCCCGAGCTGACTAGGCTCTTCAGTATACTTAACCTACATGAGAAACAAGTCAACCTTGCAGTGGTAAACTTTGAGGTGTCTTCAGATGCCATTGCTATTGCCACTGGGATACCTAGTGTGGGTGAAAAATGGTTAAAGCAGGCCAATTTATACATGAGCTACTATGAGCCATGCCTTAAACCTAGATAGAAAGAATAAAATAAATCCACATTTCCTTTCACACATTTTCTTGAGAGGTATGCACCCATGATGAGGGTCATTATGAAATATTTCACATGTGAAGGAATATTCTCTCGGCTTTATTCCTATCACATCAGGTTTCTCATTAAATTTACTAGGGTTAAGATGCTGCATTTACCCTACTACCTCTACAGGAGTATTGAAAAAATGTCTTATATTGTACAAAAGAGAGACTATCCACAGCAGATGCAGAGCCTCTTTCACCACTCTCTTATCAAAATGGTTGTGATGCATCAATTGTATCAAAAGGGTATTCCATGGGAGGCTTTCATTGCCCATGAAGTGTCCACCAATCCACAAGCGCATCATTAGAAAAATATGCCTTCATCATCTCATCCTCCTATCCCTACTCCTCCCTCATCTCCTGCTGAACATGTTTCACCATCTACACATATTCCTTCACCTAAGGAAAACCCTCCTTCATCACCCTATCACAATGAATTAGATAGTAAGGGAAGTGACAATGAGAAATCAAATGTAAATGAGGGAGAGGGTAATGATGAATCAAACAATAATGAAGAAGAAAAAAGTGAAGAGGGGGGTAGTGAGGATGATGAAAATAATGTTGATGAAAGTAAGGAGGATATCAGCAGTGAGGGAGAGGTCAATAAGGAGAAAAATGAAGAGGAAAATAGTGAGGAGTCAAAAAATGAAAAATGAGTCAGTGAAGAAGATGAGGGCAGTATAAAAAGAAGTGAGAATGCAGAAGACAGTGAAACAAAGAGCCATGGTGACAGTGAATACAGTGGGACAAATAGTGATAAAACACCTAACAATGAGGATAAGGAAAGTGAAGAGGATGCCATTGAGTCAGAAAGCAGTGAGGCTCATGACAGTGATGAAGGAACTGCAGAAAAAAGGGAGGGTAAAGATGCAGAAAGTAGCAAGGAAATGAGCCATGATGGCAATAGTGCAGAAGAGGTAGATATCAGTGAAGAAGAAGAAAATGAGGCTAATAACAATGAAACCAATATCAGTGAGACAGAAGATGTCAGTGCAAGGGAAAGCGACAAACAAAAAAGAAATGATGTCAGCATGGAGGATATCAGTGATAAGGCATAGAGCATGGAAGCAGAAGGAAATGATGATGTTGGTAGTGCTGAGGCACATGGAAGTGAACATAATGACAATATGTCAAAAAGTCATGGTGACAGTGAATATAGTGGGACAAATAGGTCAGAAAGCCAAGATGCTAGTGCAAATGTAAATGAAGAAGGTGCCAATGAGTCTGAAAATATTGATGAAGCACCAAGCAATGATAATGATGATAATGATGATGCCATCAGTGATAAGGCAGAGCGCATGGAAACAGATGAAATTAATGATGTTGAGAGCCATGAGAGAATTCATGAAAGCAGAAATGATGATGATGGAAATGGGTCAGAAAACCAACAAATCAGTAGATCAAGTGAGGAAAAAGAGACAGAATGCAACAATGCTAATAAAATCCATAAGGACAGTGAGGATACCAATGATGATGACAGTCATGATGGTAGCAATGGTGAACGCGCTGAAATGATAAAAATTGAACCTTTTCCTTTAACCTACCAAAGAGGAAGTAGGCAAGTGTTTGCTGCCCTCGAGAGGCAAGGGGCCATGACTTCCACTTCAACCAAGTAGCTTGACAAAGGAATAGAGAAGATGATGGATGAAAAAGAAGAAGACCAACATGAGACTGAACAAGAATTTGAACTCATTCATGTTGACAGTGATGATGAAAATGAGGCAAGGATCTCAAGCATGTTTCTCAAGAGTAGAGATGCCCAAATAAAATATTTGCAAGCCAATCTAGGAAGGGCCAGGAATGTCATTTATTATTATGAGATTGAAAACAAGCAGCTAGAGGCACTAAAGGAAAACTATGAGGCCAGGGAAATCAGAGCCTGGAAAGAGGCTGAAAGGACCAAGGTTAGACTAGATGAGGTATTGGGTGTTTTTGGTGAGAGTGAAGATGAATAAGGGCAGTTGTCTAGAAGAAGGCCAAGGACAATTGGCTTGAGGAAGGCCTTAGCCAAGGATAAGGAGTAAGAAATAGCATTGACAGAGCAACTCACCCCAAGTGAGCTGCTTTCCATGGAGATACAACATGATTGGGAACCTTGGTTATAGAGAGCTAATATACACTTGGAGGATCAGCTGGAAAAGACACAAAGAGACCTTGGCCTTCAGAAGAAAATGGCCAAGCACTATGCCTTAAGAAATAAAATTGCAAGGGCCAAGCTCAAAAGAGCCCTTGCTAAAATTCAAGCTCTCAAAGAAGAAAAAAGCAAAGAAAAAATTCAAATCCTTGTTGATGCTTCCCTACAGGCATCCTAAACACCATGAGGAAGACAATTTCAAATTTTGGCAAGTTTTTAGAAATCTTGGTTTTTGACTAATTTTAAGTGCCAAGGGCGCAACACTATTTTTTGGGGATATTTATTGAGGATTGGTTTACATTTTTGGGTTCATCTTGCCAAGTACATCACACACACAAAATTTCATATCATTTGAAGCAGATTTGGTCCTCCAAAAGGGTCAAAAACATACAAAAATTCACCATTCTTCCCTATTTTCAGGGTTGGAGCTGTGCCTTGAGCAGTATTGGGAGATTTGGTTTTTAGGTAGGAAAATTGACATCAAATGAAAACTAAAGGCTGTTTTGGAAAGTATACTTGACAATATTTCCAACGAGCTATCACGGATCTCATTCTGACACCGAGAAGGCCTTCAAAACTCAGCTGCAAGGTGACCTATTTTTCCGGTGCAGGCGCTGCGCCCTTGCCTGCAAAGTCAAAAAAACACACTAGAAGATATTTTGGAGTTTGTTGGCACCCTGTAATCAGTAAGATTGGCAAAATTCTGACTGCAGGGAGAACATCGTTTCAACCACTTTGGGATTCTAGGATCTAGCCCTCCTAAATCCGGAGAGGGATCTCTCCAATAAGTGCAAAGATGGATTTGTCTTTGAAGTCTTGGGTAATGATATTAGGCTAGTTATGAAGGCCTAGGGTTTGTTTTGTTTTTGGATGGTTGAGCATGATTATTATTTTAGGTGGAAAGTTATAAATGCAAAGAGTTTCAAAGGTGTGAAGTTGCAAGCAATTAGAACAAAATTTGGCCAAGAAGATAGATAATTGCAAGTTTTAGT